>BPLR01004369.1:0-85791 GCA_021605095.1 Caerostris extrusa | reverse complement strand
GTTTAATATGCAGCGTTTCATCTCCAGAGTGGTTTGTGTGTTTTTCGTATGTTTCTATGGTACATCTATCACCACCCATCTACAACCCCACCTCCAAAGTTAATTGTTTGTCAGTATAAATAGCACGAATATAGTTTTACGAATTTTTCTCTGATATTATTGCTAATGCATCACTGTTATTTAGAAGACAGTTCCTAACTTCTATTAGGATTTAAAATATATAATTGACTCTAGTTTAATATGCAGCGTTCTATCTCTAGAGTTGTTTGTGTGTTTTTTTTTTATGTTTCTATGCTACATCTATCACCACCCATTTACAACCACACCTATAAAATTAATTGTTTGTCAGTGCATTACTGTGAATGCATCACTGTTATTTAGAGGACAGTTCTTTACTTCTCTTAAGATTTAAAATATATAATTGACTCTAGTTTAATATGCAGCGTTTCATCTGCAAAGTTGTTTGTGTGTTTTTCGTATGTTTCCATGGTACATCTATCACCACCCATCTACATCCCCACCTCCAAAGTTAATTGTTTGTCAGTATAGATAGCACGAATATAGTTTTACGCATTTTTCTCTCAAATTATTGCTAATGCATCACTGTTATTTAGAGGACAGTTCCTTACTTCTCTTAGGATTTAAAATATATATAATTGACTCTAGTTCAATATACAGCGTTTCATCTCTAGGGTGGTTTGTGTGTTTTTCGTATGTTTCGATGGTACATCTATCACCACCCATCTACAACCCCACCTATAAAATTAATTGCTTGTCAGTGTAGATAACACGAATATAGTTTTACGAATTTTCTCTGAAATTATTGCTAATGCATCACTGTTATTTAGAGGAGAGTTCGTTACTTCTCTTAGGATTAAAATATATAATTGACTCTAGTTTAATATGCAGCGTTTTATCTCTAGAGTGGTTTGTGTGTTTTTCATATGTTTCTATGGTACATCTATCACCATCCATCTACATCCCCACCTCCAAAGTTAATTGTTTGTGAGTATAGATAGCAGTAATATAGTTTCACGGATTTTTCTCTGAAATTATTGCTAATGCATCACTGTTATTTAGAGGAGAGTTCGTTACTTCTCTTAGGATTTAAAATATATAATTGACTCTAGTTTAATATGCAGCGTTCTATCTCTAGAGTGGTTTGTGTGTTTTTCGTATGTTTCGATGGTACATCTATCACCACCCATCTACAACCCCACCTATAAAATTAATTGCTTGTCAGTGTAGATAACACGAATATAGTTTTACGAATTTTTCTCTGAAATTACTGCTAATGCATCACTGTTATTTAGAGGACAGTTCCTACCTTCTTTTTGGATTTAAAATATATAATTGACTCTAGTTCAATATATAGCGTTTCATCTCTAGAGTGATTTGTATTTATGTCTAGTTGTTTGTATAGTACAAATCACCACCAATCTACATCCCCACCCATAAAATTAATTGTTTGTCAGTGTAGATAGTACGAAGATAGTGTTACGAATTTTTCTCTGAAATTACTGTGAATGCATCACTGTTATTTAGAGGACAGTTCCTTACTTCTCTTAGGATTTAAAATATATAATTGACTCTAGTTTAATATGCAGCGTTTCATCTATAGAGTGGTTTGTGTGTTTTTATACGTTTCTATGGTACATCTATCACCACCCATCTACATCCCCACCTCCAAAGTTAATTGTTTGTCAGTATAGATAGCACGAATATAGTTTTACGAATTTTTCTCTCAAATTATTGCTAATGCATCACTGTTATTTAGAGGACAGTTCCTTACTTCTCTTAGGATTTAAAATATATATAATTGACTCTAGTTCAATATACAGCGTTTCATCTCTAGGGTGGTTTGTGTGTTTTTCGTATGTTTCGATGGTACATCTATCACCACCCATCTACAACCCCACCTATAAAATTAATTGCTTGTCAGTGTAGATAACACGAATATAGTTTTACGAATTTTTCTCTGAAATTACTGTTAATGCATCACTGTTATTTAGAGGACAGTTCCTTACTTCTCTTAGGATTTAAAATATATAATTGACTCTAGTTTAATATGCAGCGTTTCATCTCCAGAGTGGTTTGTGTGTTTTTCGTATGTTTCTATGGTACATCTATCACCACCCATCTACAACCCCACCTATAAAATTAATTGCTTGTCAGTGTAGATAACACGAATATAGTTTTACGAATTTTTCTCTGAAATTACTGTTAATGCATCACTGTTATTTAGAGGACAGTTCCTTACTTCTCTTAGGATTTAAAATATATAATTGACTCTAGTTTAATATGCAGCGTTTCATCTCAGAGTGGTTTGTGTGTTTTTCGTATGTTTCTATGGTACATCTATCACCACCCATCTACAACCCCACCTATAAAATTAATTGTTTGTCAGTGTAGATAACACGAATATAGTTTTACGAATTTTTCTCTGAAATTACTGTTAATGCATCACTGTTATTTAGAGGACAGTTCCTTACTTCTCTTAGGATTTAAAATATATAATTGACTCTAGTTTAATATGCAGCGTTTCATCTCCAGAGTGGTGTTGTAAGAATTTTTTTTATATGCAAAGGTGCTTCGCCCATACTCTTGCTATGTAGAAAAAGACCTTTATAGTAATGCATGTTAGTCTACGCAGATTTTCTATACAAAATATTTTCAAAAGGTAGAATAGATTTCAGTAGAGTTTACACAATCGCATGTCACGTCTCTTATAAGTGAACGTTATTTCTCTTTAATGAACCTTCTCCGGTAAGGCTGTTTCTTTGCTTACCATTTCGAAGATGTTTGTTTTTCTACACTTGTCTGCCATGTTGTAGATACTTGTTACATTGCTGCAGAAATTTTTCCATTGTACAAGATAATGGCGCAAAGTGTCGAAATTGCATGAAGCATTTTTAAGTTTTCATTATTAATTATCACAACGAAGACTTGAAAAAAGAAAAGGTTGAAAATTTCAGCTGTGAATTGCATTAAGATCCATTATATAAATACAAAAATATAAATCTAACAATTTAAATGTTCTCCAAAGGAAGTATTAATTTTTTGATTATTTCTAGCAATTTAAACAATGGAGTAACATTGTTATAATTAACTTCAGTTGTAACAATTTAAATATGCCCTTCAAATGCGAACAATGCATTCTAGTTTCATTAAACACAATACAGTACAACAATGCCTGTTTTTGTTCATATTTTATAGTTTTTCAACTAATCGGTGTGACCTCAGTCAAGATACTAAATTAGTGATCCATTGAAGTAAAATACAATTCACACATGATTTAAGATATATACTTTTATAAAACGATATAAAGAAATATTAATTTAAAGAATACAAGCATTATATAGATATACTAATTTAACGGTAAGATAAGTTTTTTTGTTTAACCTAAATCTATGTTTATTATTATTAGGGAATAATTATATTTAGTTTCACTTGTTTAAAAGAACCTATTTAAATATCTAAAGAATTCTATTAAAATTTAATTAAATGTTTTCAATTTTATTGAATATCGATGAATTTATGTTAATTTTATTATTTAATGTCTTGGACAAAAATTTAAAAATTATTTATTTGATTACTTTACTCAAACAATGTGTAAAATAATGGAACACTATAACGGAATAAAAATATTAGCAAATTTACTCTCGCAAACTAAAAGGGAAGAATTGATGAAGATAAAAATAAAAACAAGTATTATAAAAAAAAAAAAATTTTAAAGTCAATTCCTACTTTTTTTTACTCTATTGCAGAAAGTCCTTTATAAATAATTTTCATTCATTTTTTTTAAGTTTATCTGGCGCCATCTATTGGTAGACACATGCAAGTTAAATCTAAAAAAAGCTGAAATTAATGAATTAAATTTAATTACTGAATTAATATTTGAAAAAACTGTATTAACATCGAGTGTCATCCACTACAAGTTCAAAAAAAAAATATTTGAACTTGAGTGGAAGAATAAAAATTATTATATGAACGATTGAATATAGGGAGATATAACGATTATATATAGGGAGAGTGTGAGCTAATAGAAGGAATTGAAATAATAATAATACCATGAATTTAATCAAATTCTTCGCTTTGTCTTATATCTCTTGTTAAAATTAGGGGTAAGAAAGAGTTTTTAGGGGGAAGGATTTCGATATTTGCCTCCATATTTGAGGACCCTTCAAGAACAATTTTTTCATCTATTATTTTGCTATCAAATTTTTTTAAATCTTATTTGCGCGTTTCTTTTGCAGCTGTTTTTTCTGAATAGATTGCTCAATCTGCAATATGCCTAAAACGACAAGAAACAAAATGGCTTACGTCAGCTATTTGACGCCGGTCACAAGAAGGCGTGGATCTTTCGCTAGTAGTCAAGTAACTTTATATTTGTTTCATTATTCTTAAAGATTTTCAATTAATAATTTTTTTATTATTTCCTGATACCTTATTTAAAAATTTTAAATTGATTTCATGATACATTATTTAAATATGCTGGATTGATTTTATGATGTTTTATTTTAATATTCTGAAATGATTTCATGATATTTTATTTTAATATTCTGAATTTATATTATAATACTTTATTTAAATATTCTAAATTGATTTCATGATATATTACTAAAATATTCTAAAAAGGTATTATAATAAAATGTTACAATATTCTATTCTGTTTTATTTTCTTATTCCAAAATGGTATTTTAATTTTTAAAATATTCCAAAACACAATCGATTTTTTTTAAACATAATTACAATATTAATAATAACTTTTTAATTCTTACATTACAATATTAATAAAAAATTTAATTAATAGTAATACATAATCTTTATCTTTAATTATTTTGTTCAGTTTATATTTTGTATTTGTATGTGTTAAATCTGCAAAATATTGAAAATATATATATTTCAATAGCGCAAAAAAACAATAAAAATAACAAATGAATAATACATTAAAAACTAAAATAAAAAAAGAAATAGGAAAATTACATCATTTTTTCCCGCTATCATTCATTTTTATAATTTTGAAACATTGTAATAAAGTTCTTACAGGGCTTACTTCAATGTATACTGTTTTTCAATTTAGGATAATATAATATATTTTCAATTATGAATATTGTTTGATGAACATATTTATTTATTTAATGGTTTTTTTTTTAATTTTTTAATACTATTAATCAAATAATGTCGCATATTTAACGAATATAAGCCTACCGTGTATAAGCCGAGAGAGCACTTTTTCTTCCAAATATTTATCAAAGTACAAAACCGTATATAAGCCGAAATAATACATTATATTAATATTTTTAAAATGATTTCCTGATACGTTATTTCAGTGTTATAAAGTGATTTCATGATATCTTATTCAAGTATTCTAAAATAATTTCATGATATTTTATTCAAGTATTCTAAAATAATTTCATGATATCTTATTCAAGTATTCAAGTATTCTAAAAAGTAATTCTATTCTAAAATAATTTAATCATATAATATTCTAATAATCCCTAAAATAATTCCATAATACAGTTCATTATTTACAGAATATTATTTTTATTTCTGGTGTACATTTTGGTGCTTTTCGTTAGCCGGGCGTGCATTTCACTAACATCAGAATCGGCGCCAACGCCAAAATTATTGCATAATTTGAAAGTCCAAAGGACATTGAAAATGCGCGCATTGGAGGTTTAAATAGGAGTTTTCCAAAATTTGTATATTACGATTATTTTAAAATGTTTCAATTATTTGGTATAATATTGCATGTGATTAACATTTCGGAAAATCAAGAATATATTCTGCAACTAGGTTTCGCAACAGAACCGACAAAATGAGTTGGATAAGTCACAATCCACGACTTGTAAACCAGAGAACATTCCGCCACAGACACCATCAGGTAAGTAATTCCATTTACGTTACAGCATGTTACTCACCATTAAAAAAATTCTTAGATATTATTAATTACGAGTATTAGACTATGTAAAGAGCATGTCTTTGATTCATTTCGTTTTTGTTTTTTTTTTGTTATTTAACATTAACTTTTTTTAACATTTTTAGACATTTTTAGATATATTTATTATTAATGATCAAACTTATAAATTTTCTAGCTTTATAAAAACAATTTTACGTAAATATGCATTTTTGTTCAGGAGAAAAATTACTCTATAATATGTTTCGTTAGAATTTCAATTTAGTTCAGATCACTGATCATAGATGGAAGCACTATCGAAATTAGGAAATCTTCCATATATTGTAATTAAAAAAAAAAACTCGAATGTTTGTTAGGCATAATTGTTATTGTTAATAATGAAAGAAATCTAAATATAAATGGCGTTAAACACGACATGCGAGTGTAAAGCGGTTATAAAATACGAACACAATGCAAAAGAATAATAATCACTCTTTATTATCAAAAGAAATAGCTTGAAAGAAAATCTCGCCGTAAGAGGAGTTCGCACTTCAGTGGAAAGCAAATGAAATAAAAAAGGTGTCGCTGCAATTTAATAAGGTGTGTGGTCTTCTCTGGTCTTCCAAGCATATCATTTCTCATATTTGATGTCACGTTGTGGAGGATTTGCGGGTTCATACATTTCCAAAAGGGGGCCTGAATGGCCCAGTGGCTAGCGCTCTGGCGCTCGGTACCACAGGTTTCGGGTTTGAGTCCGGCGGTGTCATGGTTGTTTGTAGTGGTTCGAATCCACTTTAAAAAGTAGGTCCCGGTCAAATAGGATCGTAGAGAGTTGCGAGGGGCATTGTTACTCCGCCCCGTGGCTTATCTTCAAGTGACACGCGCCCCCTGGGTAATGCAAAGTGAGTACGTCTGTGCAGCACTTGCCTTAAGGCATCCAAAGACCAAGCTGTCTGTGTTTGCCAACTGCATTAGAAAGAAAAAAACATTTCCAAAAGACATGGAGAGCTCTTTTCAGTTATGAAAAACGGAACTTGAAGGGTGCTGAAGGAATGCAAGTTGTCCTTCAAGTATATCCCTGACACATACTCTATAGGATCAGATCAGGAGAATAAGCAGACTATGGCAGGAGCTGGATATTTATCTTTTCAAAAACATCGTTGATAAGCTCAAAAACAATGACAAGGCAATCTATGCATAGTACTGACTATATACCGACAGCATCTCGAAATAGGCAAACATAAGACTCACTTTAGCAGTCATAGATCCCGTTTGAACGGTATAGTTTTCTGTGCGGCCGTCTAGTATATTGTCTGCTCAAACCATGACCTTTTACCATCTTATTGTGATATTTAAAGTAGAAAAAGTAGATCCATCTATATAGTTATTTGGCAATAATCAATGTTCAGGTTAATGCGACATTCGTTCTGAACATTACGTTAGCTACTGTCCCAAACTCCAGTGCTGTTGTTCCAAAATCCAGTCTAAGCAAGCGCGTTTATGCACATATGTGAGGGAAATGCAAACAGCTAATTTTCTGGCAAATAGACTATCCTGCTTGAATCTCCGATGCGCAATTTGATTTGATACTCGTACTTCCTGACGGCTAGCACTTCTACAAGTACTACTACACCGCACCACATCATTGTTCCTAGAGCTGAGATGCCAGATATCGGTCTTGGCGAGCCGTTGAGATTTTCGCCAACCTGATACTCACACTTTAAAACTTTATCTAAAATCTGCACAGTGGTTGCCTGGCATATTTAGAATTCGAAACACCTTTATTTGTGATCGCCTGGATTCCAGTGAACCTTCCTTTCTCAAACATGTCCAGTTGGCCTCTTTGAACCATCATTCGTCATGTTTCATCGTTAACCACGTTCTTTCGTACATTCATTGCACAAAACCTGTCTGAATGCCGCATAAGAAGCTTTCGCAGCGTTCCGATGTGAGCACATAAAAACGTTGATTGAAATGTTTGGCAAAAGACAATGTTTCGCTTTCAATTGATTCACCACAACTGATTTCAAACAATTTTATCAATATTTACTCTCGTTATCTCACATTTTATGAATTATGCATACTTTTGAACAAAATGTGTTCTTGAATAATTTGGTAATCTGTTAAATAGGAACGTAATTATTAAATTACCAGAAATAAAATTAATTTTATGTTATTGAAATTATATACAATATATCGATTTCGTCGTATAATGCACTATTATTATTTAAATAAAATCTTAAAATCCATTTTGGTTTTATTTAAATATTAAATAAATTAAATATAAAATTCAATAATTCAAATAAAATTAAATATAAAATCAATAATTCATATAAATTTATATACAAAATTCAAAGTTGTTATAAATTTAACACCAAACTTATTTTTATTTATTTAGTAGAAAAAAATCATAATTAATTGATTAATAAATGTAATTATTTAAATAACACTAGATTTCTCTTATTCTTTTCTCTGCAGTTGAGGTTTTACAAAAAAAAAAAAATTAATTAAGTGTTACTCACTTTTATATTGACCAGTATAAAAACCATAAAAAAAAAACTATTTAATTCAAAATATCAGAAAACATAAGAAATATATAGTGAATTTAAAAACATGCGTATCATAATTTTACTTGTGAATTGGTAAACAGATTTTTTTAAATAAAAAAACTTAGGTACTACGGAATGCAAATTTAATTTTAAAAAATTGTACAAAACATGTATACTTTTATGTCTTTTTTTTTTTTATATCTCATGACTTAACATAAATTATGGTATTGTGATTAAATATATTAAATTCAGAGAAAAAAAAAAAGTTTTGGGCAGTAATGGGATAAATAATATTCTTAACTCTATTCCTTATTACGAGATTAATATTTTGGTATTAATCATCACATTTCTATAATTTAGTAACAGCATTTCTCTATTATTAAATGCAGCATATTCTTGCTTTTAAGTGGGATCTTGGGGCCTGATGGCCGAATGGCTAGCGCTCTGGCGTTCGGTACCGCAGGTATCGGGTTCTAATCCCGGCTTTGCCCATGGGTGTTGTAGCAGTTCGGAATGCACTTTAAGCCGTAGGTCCCGGTCCTAATAGGAGCGTTGCGGGGGCATTGTTACTCCGCGTCCGTGGCTTACCATCAAGTTACACGCGCCCCCTGGGTAATGCAAAGTGAGTAACATCGGTGCAGCCCTTACAAGCATCCAAAGACGTCCATGTCTGTTTGCCAGCTGCATTGAAAAAAAAAAAAAGTGGGATCTGCACTCATTTGAATTGATCTGAGTAAGTTTTGAATTCACAATTTTCTTTCCCAGATTCGGATTTTCAGTCACTTGAAGAAATCCCCCTGAACCATTCACACAGCATCCTTCTAATAATGTTGAAGCAACAGCGGCGGAAGATGAACTTCAAACCAATCGCAACTACTCCAGTCATACCTTCGAGAATGTACACAAAGCGAAGTCGCACCAGAGGACCAAGTCCATGCCATGAAAAAACAGCCCAAAGCAAAGAAAGACGTCACCGTCAAAAAAACAACAGAAGGCACCCAAACGAGCTCAGTCCCACGAATCCGGTTTCGGAACCCTTCTGCATCCGAAACCCACCAACATGGTGAAGGAGGACATGTTTTCGGTCGTTAAGTGCAGGCGGTCGACCATCACCACCATCACAACAAATTTCATACTCTCGTGGACAATAATCACTCCGAAGGAAGCCAGTAAAGTCTGTTAATTCCCGTAATAGATTACTCTAAGGACAGTGCAGAAAAAAAGTATGGACTTTTATTATAAGGATGCCACAGGCTTCTGGTTCCAATCCTGGCGGTAGCATGTCTGTTTGCTAATGGTTCGGAATGTTTGTTAATGGTTTGTCTAGGTTATATTTCTATTTATAGAATCATTAGTTTATTGTTAAATTATCCTGCGGAAGTCTCGTGGTTTTACATATTTGATAATCTACATTTTCAGTTTTCCAGCCTACTTTTCTTGTTCTAGTAGACTTGGTTAAACGTTTAAATTACTGTTGATTTTCTACTCTTCAATAGAAACGATAAAATTTTTAAGTTATTTCTTTACATTTCTTTTATCTTAATTATCATTAATGATGAAGAATCCACTAATTAGAATATTTTTTATTCATCCCATTTTCACATTATGATATTTTCGCATTATAGTACCCATTACACATTTTTATTCCATAGTACCCCATTTTCCAAATTATAGTATTTTCACATTATAGTACCATTACACATTTTTATTCCATATAGTATTTTCACATTATAGTACCCATTTTCCACATTTTCCACAGAATTTTCACAACATAAGATCCATTTTCACATTATGGTATTTTCGCATTATAGTAATCATTACACATTTTCATTCCATAGTATCCATTTTCCACATTATAATATTTTCCCATAATAGTATCCATTACGTATTTTCATTCCATAGTACCCATGTTCCACGTTATAGTATTTATATATTATAAAACCCATTTTAACATTATAGTATTTTCACATTGTAATATCCATTACACATTTTCATTCCACAGTACCTATTTTATTTGATTATTGATTTTACACTCCTCAATAGAAACGATGAAATTCTCGTATTTCATCACATTTCTTTCATCTTAATTGTCATTAATGCTATTTATTCATCTCAATTTTTTTTTTGTACTCTTATAACAATTATCTTAACTCTCTTTTGTACAATTATAAGATTGACTTCGTAATGCACAATGCTAGTTAATACCCATACTACACATTTTCACAGATATAATTTTATTTGGTTATAAAATATATCGCCAATTAATTTAACCTTCAAGCTAATGTACTATTCAAAATGTCGAAGCAGATTTGAGTAAAATTTAAATCTTTGAACAAACTTAATCTTGTTTGAAAAATATATATATACACTGAAGTGACAAAAGTCATGGGATACCTCTTAATATCGTGTCGGCCCACCTTTCGCCCGGCGAAGTGCAGCAACTCGACGTGGCATGGACTCAACAAGTCGTTGGAAGTCTTCTGCAGGAATATTGAGCCATGCTGTCTCGATAGACGTCCATAATTGTGAAAGCGTTGATGGTGCAGGATTTTGGGCACGAACAGACCTCTCGATGATGTCCCATAAATGCTCGATGGGATTCATGTCGGGCGATCTAGGTGGCCAGATCATTCGTTGGAATTGTCCAGAATGTTCTTCAAACCAATCGCGAACAGTTGTGGCCCGGTGACATGGCGCATTGTCATCCATAAAAATCCCATCGTTGTTTGGGTACATGAAGTCCATGAATGGCTGCAAGTGATCTCCAAGTAGCTGAACATAAGCATTTCCAGTCAATGTTCGGTCCAGTCGCACCAGAGGACCAAGTCCATGCCATGAAAAAAAACAGCCCACACCATTACGGAGCCACCACCAGCTTGAACAGTGCCTTGCTGACAGTTTGGGTCCATGGCTTCGTGGGGTCTGCGCCACACTCGAACCCTACCATCAGCTCTTACCAACTGAAATCGTGACTCATCGGACCAGGCCACGGTTTTCCATTCATCTAGGGGCCAACCGATATGCTCACGTGCCCACGAGTCGCTGCAAGCGATGTCGTTCTGTCAGTAAAGGCACTCGAGTCGGTCTTCTGCTGGAATAGCCCAAGAAAGCCAAATTTCTCCGCACAGTTCTAACAGATAAGTCCCTTGTACGTCCCACATTGATTTCTGCGGTTATTTGACGCAGTGTTACTTGTCTGTTAGAATTTACGACTCTTTGCAGACGTCGCCGGTCTCGGTCGTTAAGTGCAGGCGGTCGACCACTGCGCTGTCCATGGTGGGATGTTATGCCTGAAATTTCATACTCTCGGCACACTCTTGACACAGTGGATCTGGGAATGTTGAATTCCCTAACGATTTCGAAATGGCATGACCCATGCGTCTAGCTCCAACTAACATTCCTCGTTCAAAGTCTGTTAATTCCCGTCGTGCGGTCATCATCACGTCAAAACCTCTTCACATGAATAACTTGAACAGAAATGAAAGCTCTGCGAAAGCACTGCGCATTTATACCTGTTCTACGCGATGCTACTACTATCTGAAAATTTGCATATTGTTATCCCATGACTTTTGTCACTTCAGTGTATATACCTCAAGTATAATATAAAGTCAATGAAACTAAAAAGATGAAAGAATCTAAAGTTGAGTTGAAACTCTTATAAAGTCCATCTTATATAGCCATAAAAAAGAGCAATACTATATGTGAAAACTTCCTTAAACTGAGAACTTTATGGCGAGGCTTGAAGGTAACGGTTTCTCGAGGATACATTATATCAAATTGACGGTATATCAAAGTGACTTTCTATTACAGTGGCGTTATATCGCGGTGACTTTTTATGATAGTGGCATTATATCGTGGTGATAATATATAGTGAATACAGTATATCAAAGAGGCAATTTAATGAAGATATATTGTAACTTCGGGTTCGAGTTCCGACGGTGCCATGGATGTTTGTAGTGGTTCGAAATTCCTTATAAAAAGTAGGTCCCGGTCTAACACGATCGTAGAGCGTTGAGAGGATATTATTACTCCGCGCCCGTAGCTTATCTTCAAGCTGCACGTACCTTCTGAGTAGTGCTACGTGAGTAATGTCTGCGTAGCGCTTACCTTAAGGCAACAAAGACAGCTGTCTAAGTGTTTGCCAGTTGCATTAGAAAAAAAAATATGTATTGTAATTCTATAGATATTTTTAATTCTTTTTAAAAATATTCTTTTTCACTTCTTTTAAAAATATATTTTTTAACTTATATTGTCTTATTTTATTTAGCATCTATTCCTGCAAAATGCACACCACGCATGTGTAAGACGAAACAGAGTTCGAGCGATATTACCATTATCAAGGCGAATCAAAACAGATGTGCGATACATCCTTTCTCTCCCAGACCACCCACTCGCACTGCAGGATCCAGAGCAGCCAACCCTCATTCGATGGTTAATAGCCGAATTCGAACTGGACGTTTTTGCCCACAAAGGGTACCGGCTCGGCAAAGTATCTGGAGATTTGTAGCTTCTCGCTTCGCTTGCACCATTCTATAAGAAACACCAATATTTAAAAAAAAAATTAAATTGTCCATGATTCTTTTGACAATAAACTTCATTCACATTTTCTGCCGTTTGTTTTATTAAAGATATAAATGTTAAGACAACTCAAATTATTTTATTACTTTTGAAAATTCCATCCGAATCAGAAATATGAAGTTCCCTGAATAGCCAATTTCCTTGAAATATCAACCTTGGCTCAAAAATATACTAATTAAATAATGGTCAAACAAAAGACTTACAAAAAAATCACAATCTAAGATATCCATCATAACAAATACGAGGGTCATTGTCGCGCTGACGCACAAAAATATACTACACAGTCCAGTCACACTAATGTGACCACCTGTCATATATAATATATATAATTTATATTATATATATATATATATTGATATATATATATATATATATGATATGATATGATAAATTTTTTTATTTAATTTTTATGTAATACTATACGTTGACATCCAAAGTGGGTGGTGGCCACATTAATGTGACTGGACTAGTAATTAGATAATGGTCAAATGGGGCCTGAAGGGTCGAGTGGCCAGCGCTCGCTACCACAGGTTTCGGGTTCGAGTCCCGCGGGGACATGGATGTGTATAGTGGTTCGGAATCCACTTTAAACCGTTGGTCGCGGTCTAACATGATGGTACTATTTGCACATCGTATTGGGTATTGCGTCCGTTATGTTTAAGCACGTTTTGTGTTTGGTACATTTCATTTTCGAAAAGAAAAAAAAGAAAAAAGAAAAAAAAAACGATTCACAGATGTAAGTTGAGCCAAAAGCACTGACAACTTCAACTGAGAGTCTGGTTTTTCTCTACTGTCAACGATCAAATGTGTGTATATAGGGAGGTCACCGCTGTCATTTAAAATGAAATATAGAGCTTGTTATATTTGATGTTCCAAAATGCAGTTCCAAATGAGTTCATAAGAAAACTCATACATAAAACGGTTGCCCTTTTTACAAGTGCGATGATTGTTCCTCCAGTCCTTCACTTAGCTTTTGCAAATCGATGCGCGCATCATGAGTTCGCAGAATATAATTTAATTATTCTGCCAACTCGTAACTGTAAAGTCATAAATAAAATGGGCAATATCTGTCATATATTCCCAAAAATATTATTTTAAAATCAAAGTTAAATTTTTCTCATTATCGCGGCAGTTAGTTTTTAAATATATGGATGCACACATAATGATTTTTTAATACATTGGTTTTCACTACTTTGGCCATTATAAAATAAATATATTTTGTAAAAGTGTGATAAATCTCACGAACATGAAAAATATTCAAAGTCAGCCGCTGGTTGGTCACCCCTGTTTTAGTAGATAACTGATATTTGTATTTTCTGTATAATCTAATGCATTTTGATGTACTTTTCATTAAAGGATATCATATGAAATCCACCAATAAAAAATCTGGTTTTTAATATATTAAGTTTCAAAAGTTATATATAAAAATATTAATTTAATTCACTTTATTTTTCTAAATGAAAATATATATTCAAGAAAACTAGTACTTATTTGTTGTTGATAAAATAATTCTATTAATTGTACTAAATATGTTGCATCAGCATTGATTTGAGGAAAATAAATAATTATGTTTTGAAAAAAATATTAATCGTGCAATTAAAAAAAAATCTCCTTTCATAATGAATGTAATTTTTAATTCAAATTCTCATCAAAGATGTCAACAAAATAATCTCAAACGTTGTAAATTCGTCCATTTTGCAAATTAAATTTCATTTCCTTCAAATCTATATCTGTGCTGCCATCTATCGGGTAAAAAAAGGAATGTTAACCTTACATTACAATTCCCTTATTTTTATTTTTATAACTTATTAGTTATAGAAGTATAAGCAATATTTTCAATTATTTGGAATAAGTACCTTTCATTATTATTTCTTAATATGCATTATAAGTTTTAAATTTCATATAATAGATATTTCTAATTTATCAAAATCGTATCAAAAATTGATGGCAGAAATAATACATACGCAAAATTTAACTTTTTGCAGGATAATAAAATAAAAGATGAACATAAATAAAAAATTAGAATAAAATAATTTTCATTTTATATAATAGAACATTTGAAGAGAACAAAGGTATTAATAAAAATTCCAATGGCAAAAATAATATTTAATTAGCAAATTTTTTAAAACGATTCTTAATATCTTTCATTCAAAGGTTAATGTATTGCTTATTACTTATTATTCTAAATTCAAAGAATAAAAATATATACGAAAAATGTGGCAAGATTTACATAATTTTTTAATTGTAATCGAGAGTTTTCAAATTGTGAGTAAGATTTCAAAATTACAACGTTTGAAAGCACTAGCTATATATAATATCTTATTAAAGTTTTAAAGTTTTCGCATATATGAGAAAAAAATAAAAAAAAAAAAAAAAAAAAAAATTTGTCGCATGATTTAATTTTGCTTTCTTAGAAACATAAGGCATTTAAAAGTAATAAATGAGAATAATAACTCAAATCTTAAAAAAAGAAATTAAACGTGAATGTTATATTTTTTTCCCCAAATTAAAATAAAAATGTATTTAAAAAAAAGGTTAAAAACGAAAAAGAAAATAAACATAACAAGAATATAAACATAAAACTTACTTATTCAAAACAAAGTAAATAATCATCTGGGGCAGATTTACAGGTTACCCATGAAATTTAGAATTTAATGGAAGAACAAAAAGGATACCTGCAATTTTAAAAGATAAAAAAAACTATAGAATTCCAAACGATTTCATTTTCTTGGAAATTTTCATTTCGCTTTGAAATAAAATTATCTTTACTTTCGCCAGACGATCTTTTAGAATAATTTCGAATTATTTAATTACTTACTTACTAAATTATTAACTATTAAATAAATTAGTAATAATTATTAATTAATTATTTATTTATTTGTTTAATTATTAAATTTAAATAAATATTATGCATAAAAAACTTATGAAAGAAATTTAAATAAACCAATAAGAATAGCTCATGAACGAAATGAAAAAAAAAAATCAATCAATCAATAAGAAACATTATGGTTTACTAGATATAATATTTTTCAAATTTTGAAAGAAAAAAATACTTTTAGGTCCAAAAAATTCACAAATTTCTTCAAAAATTTTGCATAACATCTAGTTTCGTATCAAATTGTCTCATTTACATTAATTTTTCACCGTATTTAAGAATTTTTTTTTCATATATTAAATAAAATAATCTGTTTAGAATACTAAATTATTTTTATCAACTGTTTATTTATATATATATGTGATATTATGACCAGATTAGACAAACATGCTTCTTTTGAAATACGCAAATTAATTATTAATTTGTCTGTAGCAAAGATTAAAATTATTAACACACTTTGAAGTTATGTTTTTTGATGTCAGGAAACATGTTTAATCTAATGTGTTACAAAATATCGAAAATAAATTATTTTCCAAAAGCATTTCTAAATTGAATTATTGTATTAATTAATTATTTTTAAAATATTTGTTTTACTTATTCAGCTACTTTTTTAATTAAATTACAGCCATACTTTTTCAATGAAAATTTCAATTTAACTCATTCCAAGAAATGTTTACAAAAAAAAATTAGATGTTAAATGAATTATAATTTATAAAGTAAATAATATAAAAACTTTAATCTTTTTTTCCTAGGATTTATTGCCTTTTATTTAATGCATTTCTGAAAATTACAAGAAATGCCTAATAAAATTTTTAAATAAAACTATGATTTTTAAATAAAAACTGTTCGTAAAATAAAATAAAATATTCTAAATATATCATCTGCTTTTATTCATATTAAATTATTTGATTAAACGATAACAAAAATCCTTTTTTTTTTTTTTTTTAATTATTTTCTTTTTAGAAATTTCATAAAGTTAAAATGGTAAATAATTTTTGTTTTCTCTCTTCTTTGAATCTTTTTTCTCCTGTATGTTTGTTTCAAATGCTAAGCTAATTAAATTATATGTACAACAATTTTTTTTCTCTGAATTTATTTGCACTTTTATAATTAAATTTATTAAAATTTACTAGTTTCTAAAAGTTACTAGTTTCACAAAAGCTAGAACACGTCAATTTTTTATCTAACAGCAAAAAAGAATAAGATTTTTTATAATTAAAAAGGACTATTATTAGTATTATTATTATTTTATTTATTTATTTATTTTATTTTTTTTTTTTTTTTACAATTTTTGACTACGCATCAGATCAATAAATAGTAAAGAGAAACAATAAAAGTTACGGCTTTAATTTAGACATTTTTTTCAGAAAATACAAGAAGAGAAATTTTACCTTGCCATGCATACAGATTAAACTAACATGTAAATTAGTTTTTTATAATGTATTTACTGTATGGTATACCAATATCAATATATTTGCACCATTAAATTGAAAAGAATAATTCTATATAAACCTAGACAATCTGTTATTGTTTATTAACAATAACAAAAAAAAAAAAATTTAAGTTTAAATCTTTATATAAAGAGATTTAACCTTAATATATATATATATATATATATATATATATATAATAGGTGGGCTGAACAAGATGATTAATGAGAAAATGTAATTTAGTAATGTTATAAAGAATTTAAATCTAATATTCCTTTGTACCCAAAACATTGGAAACAAAATGTAAAATTATCTAGATGAAAAGATTAATCAATTAAAGTTATCTGGATGAATATAATTTTCATTCTATTGTTTTTTTACAGCTAGCTGTCTGGGTTTTGTTGAAAATTTCATAGGGGGAAAAAAAGTGAGAAATATGCTTCAATATTTCACAAAAGAAAAAGGGATAAACTAGTATTTGATTTGTTTTGACACTTTTTTTAATTTAACTTTTAAAATTTTTGGATTTAATTCTAGCAACTGACACAACAGAAAACAATAATTATAGCAATTAAAATATTACTTTTAATTTATATAGCAATTCAAAATATCATTTTAATATGTAGAACAATTCAAAATGTTACTTTTAATTTATACAGCAATTCATTATTATCTTAATTTATTCATGAATTCATCATTACTTTAATTTCTTTGTGTAAGCTGAGAATTATTTTCTAAAGATAAACTATGGAGTTGGCTGTTACTACTGTGTCCGAAAAAGTAAAACCAATTTTCAATTTAAAATTCCCGGTGCTTATGGAATTTCACTTTTTTTTTGTTTAGGTTGCTGGCACTGTCCTTGACATCTGTGTGAAATTTTACTTAAAAATATTCATTAGTGCTTGAGTTACGCTTGGTTTTGTGAGATGCTAAAACTGATTCTGGCGATTTTTGAAATGTCTGAATTAATTGAGCAAAGAACTTACATTAAATTTTGTTTGCGGAAACATATAGAATGTTGCAGAAGGCCTCCGGTGAGCAATCCTATAACGGAAAGAAATGTTTAGAAGTGGTATAAACAGTTCAAAGAAGAAAGCAGAGAAGGCGTTGAAGACGAAGAACCCTCTGGTCGACCATCAACCTCAACCGACGAAGCTTGGTACCGAAAACACTGAATGCGCCAGCTCACACTGCATTGATCCTTCGTGACTTTTTCCCCAAAAATGGAAACCCATATCGTTCCCCAACCACCGTATTCACCTGATTTAGCACCATGCTACTTCTGGTTATTCCTAAACTCAAAAGATCACTCCGGGGACATCGTTTTGAGTCGATTGAAGACCATCCCTGCCGATGACTTTTTATCATGCATTGAAGATTGGAAAAAAACTTGTCATAAGTGCATTGTGTCCGGGGATTACTTTGAAGGCGATGAAAATGAATTTGGAAGAATAAACAGTTTTTGAAAAAAAAAACTAATTGGTCTTACTTTTGGGCACAGTAGTATATATATCTTAAAAATATATTATATATATATACAACAAAAAAAAATATTTTAAATAAGATAAAGTTCAGTTAATCCCATCAGTTTAATTATTTAAGAACTTTAAAATTCACTTTTAAAAAGAATATTTCATGATCCAATTCTAGCATTGAAAAATACATAAAAAACTTCTCGCCCATATTTCAGTTGCTACTCAATCTCCTAATTAAAAGCGACTTATAAGGGAAACTTATAAGGGGAAAAAAATGGAGCTTACTTTAGAAAAGGTCAGAAGCAATTTTCTAAAAACTCTTTCGACGTATTATAAGCCGGATTAAGTTTGCGGCTGGAGAAAAATACTTTTTATCTTGTTAAGTTCCATTAAAATTATTACTGTCCGTTTAAAAATAAAAGTGGAAATTTTTGAAACTTGACGTTGTTCAAAAAATATTCGTATGTGGAATTTGTTATAGTAAAAATAAATCAATAAATAAAAATATGCTATTAATATATATTACGTTGATTTTTACTGTTATTTTTTTTTTGCATTAGGACGGCGCTTATTTTATTTGCAAATAATCATTGACCTGTTAATCTTATTGAAATCTTTATATGGATGAACACAACATTGGTGGTCCAATGTTGTTTCTTAGGACGATGGGAAATTTAAAATAATGCTTGCTGTGGAGACTTGGGTAAATGCAAGTGAGTTAAGAGAAAAATTCCTGTTGTTATCGTGTCTATTCCTGTTGTTATAGTTGTCTATTCCTGTTGTTGTTGTGTCTATTCCTGTTGTTATTGTTGTATATTCCTGTCTCATACTACACACTATTACAACACAATTATTTCTAAAAATCCACCCTGAAGGAGCTCTTATCAATGAGCTGTTCGTAGTATGCACACGTGGTACATGATGCATACCGATGTCCGAGAAAACGATGCGCTGAAATGATACTGTTCAGTGAATTTATTTCTTTAAGCAACAGTTTTATTTTAACTTTTATTTTAAAAAATTGTTGGATTTTAATGTTCTCATGCGGATATGTTGTAGCAATTTGTGGAAAGAAATGTTTTCATAACCCAAATTTTATAATCGATACTAGATACTGTTTACGCAGCCATGATTTAAAAGTTTGAAGTATTGAATGAATCAAGCAATTTCATCATTGAATCCCAATGTCGATTTAATTAAACTAATTTTTTAATTTTTAGAACTGAATCGTGATACTAACATTCTGAAAAAATTAGCTCAATGAGGCGTCTACATAGTTTGCGTAATTTCACTATGTCCACATATAGACATGATGTAACAGTGTGTGAAAAGAAATACGTAACTCATCATGACATGCTTACATAACTCATAAACACTCCACTAACAGTAATACCACTCCACCATAATTCCATAATTCCATCATATTAACTTCACAACTTCAGATTTTATTAAAAAACTTATTTTAATTAAAACTAAAGTCGTCATGTTAATATGATGGGTAACTTAGTGGAATGAAGCGTCTATGATGCGTTACATAAACATCAGGACATTTACATGCTCTCACGTGGATATGCGGACATTTAGGACATTTCCCTGCTTTAATTTATTCTTAAGATGCCTTAGTTATATATATATCACATATTTAGTTAAATTAAAAAGTCGATTTAATAAAATAATATTTTTTCCTTGGGTATTATCTAACGTCATTAATCATTAAATGTCAAATTACCTTAAATCTATTCTAAAAATAGAATGCATTCTTATCTAATTGAGTTTCAGAATTGGAACAAAATAAATAATAATAATAATAATAATAATAAATAATTAAATAAATAATTTTTATCATAAGATGTAATCAAAGGGATTCTTTAAAAGACGATGAATGCAAAAATGGATAAAAACATAAAGTTAAATGAAAATCAGAGCAAACAAGATGTAAATCTCATTGCAGAATTGATGTCTTTAAAAATCTTAGATCCCTACAATTAAAATTTAGGCCAATTACTTTTTAAATATTAATATTTAAGCTAATAGTTCGAAACGTTTAAAATATTTTGAATTTAATAAAAAGAGAAACGTTTTTATTAAATTGTATAAATCAAAAGACAATATAAATAAAATAAAATCTTCCTTGTAGAAGAAAGTCAATATTCACAATCACTTAGAATGAGAAACTAGTTTCTCCGAATACGGTTTTTAAATACAAGTTTCAGCTACATTCATTCAAGATCATTATCATTCTATACATAGATCATTATATTCTATATACTTATTTTATAGATATTTAAAAGTTGTAACCAGTAACATAAAATACTAATTTATTTTTAATGCCTACTTTTTTTTTCCAAAATAGTCTGCAAGATTCTCAAAAACGCTTAAAAGAATTCTCTTTTTAAAACAATTTTTTTTTATTATTATTTAGTTGAAGATAATAATGGGTTCGACATTTTCAAAAAAAAGGGAAAAAAAAAAATTTTTAAACCAGTTTGCTGTTCGTTTACATTAGATACGGTCTACGATTTTGTCTCTTTTCAATGAAAGTGGAGTATTTTTTGTGGTTGAGTGGTTTTCAAACCACTGAAGTTTTTCCACCCCTGTTATTTATAACTCATGTCTGGCATCAATCTTCAGAACTAGAGAGAAAAAAATTAGTGGGAAACCCATCATTTTTGTTTTGACATTCGATATTTCTAAGCGTATTTATTATTTTCTGATGCATTTTACTAGAAGTTTCCATAGTTTTATCAGGAAACTCATATTTATTGAAGTTTCTTTTACTAAATTTTTCATGAGAAAGCTTTAGTGTGTATATAAGGAAAGTTTTTTTTTAGAAGTAATATGTGGTTCAAGAAATAAAAATATATATTAATTACTGTATTTAAAACATATACCATAAAATTGTTTTAAGAATTACAAAAAAAAAATCAAATACATCGAGATTTCGTTTTCCAAAATATTATCGGAAAGTGTGTTTAAATTTGATAGATATTCATACTTTGTTAAACTAAATATTTACAAGTGTTATAAAATCGGCTTTTGAAAAGACTATTGTTCAAAAAGGCCTAAAACCTTAACATAAACATTTAACTGATCTTAAAATCACTAAAAAGTTTTGCTAAAAACATCATGACACGTATTGTGATTTTGTTTAATAATATACTGAAGTTTCCTCAATTGGATAGTGAAAAGTAGCTTATTTGCAAAAAAAATGAAAATTAGCTTAGTTACGAAAAAATTAAAACTAGCTTATTTATTTACGTTTTCATCAAGAAATCGTAATTGAATATATTCACTTTTATATATATATAAACTCTCTTCTTATTTTTATAATTGAATTCTATTTCAGCTTTAAAAGGGCTCTAGTTGAAGTAAGTACACAAAACTACAATTCCTCTGGGGACTTGCACTATAACAAGTAATATAAAAAAAATAAAATTAAAGTCGATTCCTTCTTTTTTTTTCTCACTATATTGTAGGAAGTCCTTTATAAATAATTTTCATTCATTTTTTTAAGTTTATCTGGGACCCTCTATTGGTAGATATATGCAACTTAAATCTAAAAAAAACTAAAATTAATTAATTTAATTTAATAAATGAATTAATGTTTGAAAAAAAAACTGTATTAACATCCAGTGTCATTCACTACAAGTTTAAAAAAATTGTATTTGAACTTGAGTGGATGAATAAAAAGTATTTTATGAACGATTGAAAATTTGAACAAGATATATATATATATAGGAGAGTGTGAGCTAATAGAAGGAATTGAAAACATGAATTGATTTAGTTGACATTGTAAAAATGTCTAGTATTAACAATCGGACCGCCTGATTAAGTGTTTCAAAGACAAGTTTTTCATAGAGGTCTTTCAGAAAAGCATCATTCTTCACCTGCCATTCAATGAGGTAGTGTTGATTGACAATGATCGTCACAGATACACCCACTATCATAAAAATATAAGCAATTTCTCAATCTTCTGCCTATTTAAGGTTAAATCTTTTCTGTTTACCAACATAATTAGTCAGCAACAAATGATTTGATCTACAATTGGATTAATATTTTTAGCACCATCATTACAACCAATGGTAATAAATGATATGCTATAGTTGTGAAATGTTAACACTTTCGTTGCCGATCTCGCACCCGAGTGGCTTTAACACTAGAGCCAATTTCGCTCCAAGGCATGAAGTGATACCTCTGTGGCCAGCCCCGCTTTCACGCGGGAACAGCTGAGTCTCTACATTTAATCTCCGCTTCAACTGGCAATATATGTTAGATGCGTCTGCTGGTATTGACATGGAATAAAGGTTAGAAGCTAGTTGTATGGGTATATGGCTTCGAAGTTAGAACTTTATAAGATTTTGTTATGAAAGTTCTATCAGGCTTTTTACGCTTCCAAAATAGAAAAATGCAAATCTAATTATCCTCTAATAGACGATGAAATTGCATATTTGTTTTGAATAGTTACAACAACTGTAACAATTATTGATGGTTATCTCAAAGAAACGCAACGATAATGAATGGCAGATATACCGTCCTGTAGGTTAAAAGGACTTATATAAGTTAGAGAGCAACATTTCTCAACAACTGAGAAGGGCAACAAAACAACAAGTGTTCCATTTTACTGTGGCCAAACGTTTTTATAAAAATGGAATGCTCTTGATGCTTCCTGAATATTTCATCCGTCCATATCTGCCCATAGGCGGTATCTTTAGGTTGAAATAAGGAAAACAAAAACCTTTAGAAAACAAAAGATTTTTAATCAACGGAATCAACGGAAACGGGTATCGTTTAATATTAAAAGCGATTCTCAACGGCAGTTTATATCCACTTAGGTAAGGCCGTAATTCTATCCGAATAACAGCAGGGCAAGTGACCATTATTATATGTTGTACACATTTGAAGAGGCATTGAATGAGTGACATAATCAACTTTTTTGTTATATTTACTGTTACCGAAGATTGGTGTTGTCATCAATGTGTATCTGCCCCATTTACTTCTGTTTGGAGATACCATTGGTGAAGGCTTCATTACGTGGACAATAATGCCAGAACATGGGGACACATGCTATTAAAGGGCTACTAGAAAGTGACGATAACACTTAAAAATATTGTCCATTGTACTCTATGATTGTATGGGATGCTTTAGAGGTACGCATTTCGGCACGATTATATAAACAGAAGAACATCCAATAATTGAAGCAAATACTTATTGATAAATGGACATTCTTAGTTCAATAACTTTTGGATAATCTGGTGTTACATAGGGTGAGACATCACTAAATAACCATTGCAGTTAAGTGGGTCATTTTCTTTATTAAGAAAAATCTGTAGTTCGTTCTCTTTGACAAACAAGAACTTTTTACGATCTCTACTTTTCGAAAACTTCTTTTGTTCCAATACACTGTATATATTTTTACGTTATCATGCTATCTTCATGCTTTATGTATAAATTACTGTCTCGGTATTCTGAATTTCCTGCCTCCAATGGGATTTCTGGAGAAACTACAGTGGGAAAAACATATTTTTAAAGTTAAACATAACAATGTATATATAAATTATTTTATATGTAAATATCCTATATTAATCAAAGAAGCGAACTGTATGAGCTGAATGTTATTACTTTTCTCTCTGATTCCCAAAGAACTTATACTAAATTATGAATGAATATGAGCATGAATAGAGTCATGTATCATGAAGAGAAATCTAATAATATAGTAAGGGTTTCCAATGTTTAAAACATCTTTCCCTCTCATATATAAATTGGATACATAAAAATTTAAATGCTTTTAGTAGCTCGCAATGTTATTTATAGAAATATATGACAAAGTAAAAAAAAAAATTGTGGATAAAATTGTGGTCAAAGACAACGTTGTTTATTGCATATAAGCAAAAATTGTAGTAACGGTTCTCAGTGGTAAAAAGTGTGTATGGATATCTCAATTTTGTTTTTAAATGTTAAGTATTCAAAATAGATATGTAAAGTATATAGGGTGATTCACAGATCATAGAAGAAATTTTCAGGGGTGGTACAGCTTACTAAAAGATAAATTTTTTTGTCCAGGGATGTAGGGTCAGAAGTGACGTGTTGGGCATGAACATAAAACATGAGACATTGTTTATTTACAACACCACTGCAAAGTGCTACTTTTATTCAATGTTTGCAATAAATGCTCAAAATTGTGACCATTAACTGTAATATATGCTTGGTAGCGTAGAAGATGTGATTGGGGAACAGTTCCAAAGATTCCAAATATGGATGGACAGTCGAGCAACAAGGTTCTCAATTGAGTCAATTGGAATTTGGTAAAAGAAAACACAGTTGCCAACACAGAGTAAAAAGAATAAAATAGAGTGCCCATCTGGGTCGCTAGCCAGACAATTTGAAACTCCTCACGAAACGGATATCAGTTGAGACATTGTTCCTGACTGTTGCGAGGAATTCTTTTGAAAGCGCGAATAATGTATATTTTAGTAAACTGTACCACGCCTCAAAGTTTGTTCCATGACCGCTGAATCACCCTATATACACAGTCCAGTCACATTAATGTGACCACCTGTCAAAAGCCAGAATATACACTCTTGTATATTCTGGCTTTAACTGGAGTATGGACTATGGTATTAAGTGGTATTTAAGTGGAATTCTTTACATACACTCCACTGCAATGTGCTGCCATCTGCCTTTTTGTGATTGGTTATTTCACGCTGACGTCGAAAGTAGGTGGTGGTCACATTAATGTGACTGGACTGTGTATATAACGAATACTGTTGTTTTATATAAAATATAGCTCTATTTAAAAAATAAAAATATCATTATTTTAAACTATTTATTATAATAGTATGATTAAAAAAACATTTATTTAAGATCCGACTTGTATTTTTCTATACGTAATATGGTAATTGAACAATACAGTATATTTAATGTTACCTTTTTATATTTACTAACTTTTACTGAATATGATAAATTTAATTTTTTTCTCAAAAACTTCGTTGCGCTTCTCATTGACTGTTATCGAATTATTTCTTTTTTTTTTTTCTACTGTAAAAAAAGCATTAAACGGTTACATTGAAATTATGTTTATTTTTTTTCAATGCGCGATAATTGGTACTTTCAGCATATAGCCAATTACATCATTTATTGTCTTATGATTCAGATGTCAATAATTTAGTATTTTAATGATAATTTGTAATTATTTACATCATTACGAAGTTCTCCTCATTAGTTATGATATCAATTCTGTATGTTAACATCCTTCATTTAAATTTAATCTTTTTAAGGCTTTCCAGGATGACTTCCGTTGTTAACTGCCCTGCATTTTGAAGTAACATAGAAAGTTTCAAAACATTTCCACAAAACAATCTAAATTTCGATGCGTTTCTAGGTATAATAATCATAACCGAATCCATTATTTTGCAAACAAAAAACAATACCAGGCACTGCCACATACATCAGGACCACATGTTTTCTATAATTATATTAGCCTTATCCACGACAAATGAGTGACAAATCAGGTATATTGTAATCGTTAAAAATTTTATGAAGGGACTGTTAAAAAACATATATTTACAAAAAAAGTTCATAAAACATTATGTCAAGGAAAAAATAACTGGTATTTTAAATAATCTTTTAATACTACTTATTTTTTTATATTACATCACTACCCTATACATCATCAGAACCACATGTTTTTTTTAATTCCTTCTATTAACTCACACTCTCCCTATATATATCTTGCTCAAATTTTCAATCGTTCATAAAATACTTTTATTCATCCACTCCAGTTCAAATACAGTTTTTAAAGCTTGTAGCGGATAGATATTTGATGTTAATACAGTTTTTTTAAATATTAATTAATTAATTTAATTTAATTAATTAATTTTAGTTTTTGTTTTAGTTTTAGTTTTAGTTTTAGTTTGTTTTAGTTTATTATATAGTGAAAAAAAGTAGGAATTGACTTTAAAAACATTTTTTTAATATTACTTATTGTATATTAAACTTACGTACAACAAATGAATGACAAATGAGGTAGATTGTAAACGGTAAAAAAGTTTATGAAGGGACTGTTAAAAAACATATTATTTACTAAAAAATATTCTTAAAACATCATATCAAGGAAGAAATAAATGGTACTTTAAAGATTTTTTTAATGTTGCTTATTTTTTAGAAGCAACGATTTTATACATTTGTTAATGAAAAAATGCTTGGAGAAATTTAGATGCGAAATATTTTCTGTAGCAACAGTTTATAAACGAAAGATTTTTCGATATGTCATTACCTCAATAATTTTCATTTCTTTTCTCAAGAATACAATATTATAAGAATTGAAATGGAACATTATCATCACCATTTAAAACCTAAATGTATCTTAGAAGAAAACAATAAAGAAAAAAAAAATGATGAATATTAATTAATTTCTGAAATGAAAAAAATATGATACCACTTAGGAATTATTTCAGAAAATTGAAGAAGATTCAATGGAAAATTATTGATTAATTTTTCCACATAATACTATCCATTAGAGAAGTAATGCAACCTAACATCCTCCTACACACCTTTAATTAAAAGTGACTACAAGATAAATAAAAAAGCATACGTTTTGTTTAAAAAGAGAAAGGCATTTCAAAAATTCATTATCTAAATATTTTGTGTGATGAAATGGATTTTCCAATCTTTTAAATTCTTCGAAAATAAATCAAGCGAAATAGCAATTTTCTTTTTTTTTCACTGTAATATATAATGTTTTATTCTTTTAGTTTTCTCAAACTGTAAGTAATTATTAAGACAATATTATTATATTGAAATTTCTAAATTTTAAAGCAAAAAAACTTATTACACTAACATAAACTTGTAGTAAATTGTGAACTAAGAGAAAAATAAATAAAATTCTTGAAATTAAAGTATAAACTGGTATGGTCAACAAGGTTTTTATTCCGTCAACTTTCCCAATTTCTAAGTGATTAAAGAAAAAGATAGAAGATAATTTTTAAAAATTCAATTAAGTTGTTTACAACAAGGACAAGCATACATTTTCGTGTTTTTCTCAGTTAATCCCAACAGAAAAAAATAACCCAAAAACGAAAAAAATTGAAAATCAATTTCTTTAATGTATAAAACATACGCACTGAAAAGTGAAAATTTGTAATCATTTTTTTTTTCTAATACAGCTGGAAAACACTTAGACAGCTTGATCTTGGATGCCTTAAGGAAAGCGCTGCACAGACGTACTCACTTTGCATTACCCAGGGGCGAGTGTAACTTGAAGATAAGCCACGGACGCGGAGTAGCAATGCCCCGCAATGCCCCCCACCTACGGTTTAAAGTGGATTCAACCTGCAAACATCCATGGCACCTCCGGGAACGCTCTACGATCCTATTAGGCAGAACAAAAATGCAGGGCACCTACGGTTTAAAGATGCCATAGATTCCGAACCACTATACAAACATCCATGGCACCTCCGGTACTCAAACCCGATACCTGTTTTCTTCTTTAATGGATGGTACCGAGCGCCAGAGCGCCAGAGCGCCAGCCACTCGGCCATTCAGGCACCAAATTTTTAATTATAGATCAAAGGATTAAGAACAAAAAAATGCAGAGGCAGATGGAAAAAAACATATTTACTAAAACTTGGTACAAAAGTAGAATATCATTAAGATGCCATAGGAATTAGGAATTATTATACACAGAAACATTTATTTCTTCTTCATTGGAACAACAGCCCCAGGGTGGGCCAAAGCCGTCTGCCTGCTGGCAGATTTCACACATGAGAATGTTTTCTTCTTTAATGGGTAGGATTGTCATCCCAATGTTCTACAGTCCTCTGTTAGATCGGGACCTACGGTTTAAAGTGGATTCAGAACCACTACAAACATCCATGGCACCACCGGGACTCGAACCCGAAGCCTGTGACACCGAACACCAGAGGCATTTGTTTATTATTTAGAATAATATTCTCAATTATTTTTTATTGATCTGTTGATTGTATAGAATATGTGTTTTTAAGAGAAATAAAAAGCGTTATTATCATTATTAATGAGTCATCTAATTATTAATAAGTATCAGATTTAAAAATATAATGAGATCAAATTAATCAAATAAATAGGATCTTTGAGATTTTTGATTACAAAAAAAATGATTGTTTCTGGAAAAAAAAATAACTCTAATGCAACACGACAATTCCTAACAAAATTGAAAAACAATTAAATGCTTCTAAAATGTCATTTTAGATTAAAATTGAGATATTAAATTTCTGGTTCTTCTTATACATTCTTTAATTAAATGTGATTAGTCAAAAACACAAAAATTCCTTTTTTTTTTAACATAAATGAGAAGGAACTTTATTAACTTGAGAATTTCATACTTGATTAAAATGATAAATTGTGAAAATATGTCATATCTTGTTACGTAACTATTAAGATTTAATTAAAATGAAATTATTTTCTATGTTATTTTTTTAATTGCGCTAAAACTATATACTTTTTTTTTTTTTTTTAAAATTAAGTAAAAAAAGATTTTGGAGTTTTAAACGCATGGAATTTTTCTACAGTTTCTGGAGTGGTTGTTTTTTTAACTATCGTTTTAATTTTTTAAAGTCATATTATATTTGTATAATTAAATCCTTTGTAAAAATTTGAAATGTAAAAATATTTTTTATTGCAACACTAGTAATTACGGGTAAATTGTTTATTATATATATAGGTATTCTGCTATTTAATTTTTAAAAATTGTGGAATATTAAAATTTGTAACTTATCTCTATTTTTTAAAATTATTTTTATTACTCTTATACATCACTACTTTTAATATATCAGTTAATTTTAATATTTAAAATGATAAAGGGACTTTGAAATGTCATTTATCAAAATTAAAGAAATTATGTTTTTCTTTTAGATAAGTGTTATCTTTTAGATACACTTTTTATTTCTTTTTGAGTTGTTACTATTTTTTTTTACACTGCAAGACATCTTGTTCTTTCTTCTTTAATCATTTTTTTTTGTGTGTGTTTAAAATACTTTGTCTGCATGTCTTCTTAAATCAATGTTTTTGTTATATTTCATTTCCTTCTATTTTATCAAGTTACAGCAGTGCAGCATTTTTCCAAGAGAAGAATTGTAACATTTCGTTCCAAGGAGAGAAGAATGTATATTCTTTAACAAGTACATAATAACAACCTATCACTGAAAAACTAACAGCAAATAATCAGCAGTATCGTGGATATTTATATTACATGTAATTAGCGTTTTGTACTAATGAGAACAGCCTGTCGCTCATACATGACAGCAGATAATCAGTGTCAGGGGATAATGAGACCTCATGAAATTAGCATTGTCTGTGCGACCTTCACTTGTTGTAGGTCAAAACAATTACAGATGGAATATGAACTACGCCATGAGTTGTTGCATCGTGATTAGTGATAGACCATGGGCTGAGGAAGTGTAGACTTCAAAGAGAAGTGAGGAAAGCTGACTCTCTCATGACAGATTTTCTTAAAGGTAGGTTTTTGGAGAATTAGATAAAGACAGTTCTGCGACGAGTCGACAAAAACTGTTGTTTTCATGTCTTTTTTTCTGAAGGGACTGAACAAGCTAAAGTTTTCACCTATATGTTTCCAAATGAGCCCCTTTTACAAAAAATAAAAAATTAGTTTCGTGTAACAAGTCGTGTCATAATTATGATCTACTCATTAAGCCAACCACGTGTTAGACCCACGTGATATCCTCCAATTGAAGGCATTCGTCTACAATGTTTGCACGGTGAGGACGGGCGTTGTCATCCATAAACAGAAATTCAGCACCCATGGCGCCCCGAAACAAACGTACATGTTGTTTCAGAATGACATCCCGATAGATGTGGCCTGTCATCGTTACACTCTGAACATGCAGATCAGTTCTGGAACCAAGAATAATTCCTCCCCAAACGAGCCATCCTGCACCATCGAAACGGTGTCGTTCAATGGTGTTCTCTTGGAGGTAACGGGTACCAGGCGCTCCATATGAAAGTCCGGCGAGAATCAGACTGCAAACTAAACCTGGACTCGTCGGAAAACATCACACAAGACCACTGTCGCGGTGTCCACAATGCATGCTCTCTACACCAGGTTAATCGCAGGCGACAGTGAGTTGCGGTAAGTGGAACACATCTGACAGGCCTACGAGCATATAGACCAATGTGCCCTAAGCGTCTGTACACGGTCTGCCTTGAAACTGTCGTACCGGTACCTGAAGAGAGCTGACGAGACAGGTCTCATGCTGTGCTCCGTCTATTTCTTTTGGCAGTAACTGCTAAATACCGGTCCTAACTCGGCTTTGTAACTCGGGGGCGACCTGTGATGTAACATCTACTCACATTACCCTCATCTTGGAATCGTTGCCAAAGCCTGGAGATGACATTCTGGGCGATTCAAGTTCCTCGGATACTTCCAGCTGGGTACGTCCACATTCCAGTCGTCCGATAATTCTACCACGTAAAAAATCATCCAAATGCTTCCTTTGTGCCATAACTATGCGGTTATTGCACTGAAAGGCTTTTAAAGCGCTTATGAAAAATTTTACTTCTTTGCCACCATTCCTTATATACCCCTCTCTTACATTCTCGTCATTGTGCCGTACTATCTGCGCCATCTGGTGGTTTCCTGTAATTTGCATATTCTTCTTCAAGATGTGTGTGATAATTCTACAGGTGAAATTTTTATTTTAGAGTTCAATTTCTGTGGGATTCTGAATTATCCTTAATTTATGGACATGAGTGTAAATAGTTATGGCAATAGATTTATCCAGATTTATGTCGATTTATTTTGTAAGTGAGAATTAGATGACAGTGGAGCTTTAACAAGTGCACTGATGAGCTTGCTTCCCAAAATAAAATCACGAAAAGTTTCAAATGAATACTTAAATTTTATGTTTAACAGCACTGAAATAAGTAACGAAGAAAGGCTACCGTGTGTCATTTCCTTAAAAGTTTTGACAGCGGATAGCAAGAAAACCTAATAAATTTAATTGACATTTAGAAATCTTTCATAGTGAGTACGTTAACAAACACCGTGAGGTTTTCGAATTAAAATTATTGGATTATGAAAGGCCGAAATTATTTTTTTGTTAATAGTTTCTGAATGGAAAAGCTTTACTTGCCTCTTGCAAAGTTTCATATAAAATAGCCAAATGCAAAAAAAAACTCAAAATATTAATAAAGAACTTGTTTTACCAGTTGCAATTTTGATTATAAAAACTATGTTCGTAAAAATTTTATCCAAAAATTGCAGTCCATACATCTATCAATTTATACTGTTGCCCATCGAATTGATGATGTACAACAGCTTTTTGGGATGTTCATTGATAAATTGTTTTCAATTCAACTTTAAGAGGCAACATATAGCAATAACGATGCTCATATTATTACTTATGTGCGACTTTGAGATGTTATGTCAGCAGTAAAAGAACTACTTTTCTGCCAACCAATCTAACTCAAAGCAATAGCACTCGCATTATATTCTATTTAAAGTGGTTTTATAAAGAAGGAAAATATAAAGTGTAAAACTGAGTCGAAATTTGCACTGATGAGGTCTTTTCAATGTCTGAAAGATTCTAAAGTATAAAAGCATTTGTAAAGCAAAAATTACCACAGTGTGTATTGTAGAGTCCAGACACATTGTATTATCCACAGAGAGAAGCTCTAAACTTCCATAGAAGTAAGTCCTGGTCTGAATGTTGTGCTAATGTATAATGTGTAGTAAATTATATAAAATGAGACCTCTAAAATAAAACACCTTTCCTACTGTTTGTAAAAACATGATTGCAGTGCAGTCAGAGTTATTTTTTTAATGCGAGGGAAGATGGTTAACAATTAAGAAATTTCTGCTTTTATGAAATAAATGAAATCTCCTTTTTCAGAAGCGGAAAAACGACTTGTAAATCGAGAAGTTTCGAGATGGTTTATTTGTCATATTGAGCTACTTTTGTCGACCTATTTGAGAAATTAAATATCTTAAATCTTCTACTCCAAGGAGAAAAATGATTATATGTGAGTTACGTGTGTTGTAGTTAATGCTTTTATAGAAAATTAGAACTGTGTAACAAACATTTAAAACAATAGAAATGTTTGTAGATGTGGTTGAATGAGTTAAAACATACACAGCTGTAAAATAACAAGCAAAAGTTGTTTTTATAACCTTAAAAATCATTTAGCCATGCTGCCAAACAATTTTGAAAAGCATTTTTGTGCTGACGACAACATGGTAGCAAGTTATGAGTGGATTACTCATCCATTTCAAAATACCCCTAAAGGTTTCTAACTTCCAAAGAAGAAACCTTTGTAACCTTCACTAACAGGCGCCGAAATCAAAAGACAATTTAAGAATTAATAATTCTTCGAATTTTGGGCTGGGATAGATGATGCGTTTTCTTCACTAAAAACAAGAGCATTTCGTAGACTATTACCATTTTTTTAACATATTACCTTTTGAAACCGGATTTTCTACGGAGCTGCTTTGAATAAAAAATATAGATTTTAGCTAAATATATAAAAAGAATATTTAATATTCAAATAGACAACCTATTTCTAATATAGAAACCCTCCTCCGAAAGCCTTTGCTCTGCAAGACAAAACCCAAGGGAGTCGCTGATAATTGTTAAACTTGATTTTAATTTAATATTAATAAGTTAATTATTATATACATTGTGCAGTACAGATACAATCCTATTTAAATTAGAACTATTTATCTGTTTACTGTTTACTATTTTTTTGTAATATTTGATTTCTGAAACGTTTTTTTTTTTTTTTAATTCTTTTTCAAGTTAGCTTTTAAAATTAAAACACATCACCCAATTTTAATTTTATTTTCTGATACAATTCTTTTAATTGAAAATTTGAAATTTCTAATTAAATAACATTCAAATAGTTTAAGCTGGACATTAATTATTTTTTATTTTTAATGAAGCTTAACTGAAGCAATTTCATGCAAATTTCAAATTATCTGAACCCAATAAAAAATATTAGTGCATTTTTATAGTAAATTAGCAATTATTAAAATTCATTCTCGCTATAATTTTTTGGGGTGACCAATATACAATTTATATAAATTAAAATATCATATCACTTAAATATTATTTAACATATAATATTAAAAATAGTTGTAGTAAAAAATTATATAGAAATAAAAAAATGTTTAGCATTGGAAAATCAACCTAATTCTGCTCCTAAGCACAATTAGTTGCTTCTGCAGCAAAGAAATATATATATATATATAACCTAATTCATCGTATAATCATTCTAAAATATGTAACGTTAACTACCATTCTCATAAAATTATCTTTGGTTAATGTCTTATAAAGGAAGTGGTTAGCCGTTATACAATTTATCAAAATTAAAATATATTATATAAATATTAATTAACATATAATATATAAATAATTTGAATAGAATAATCTTATTATTTATTATTTATTATTTTTATTTCACTTAAATACAAATTATTTTTATGTAGAAATAAAAAAAAATCGTTTTTGTATTGCAAAAAGAACCTAATTTAGATCCTAAGAAATATTAGTTGTGTTTGTAGAACAAAAATATATAACCTATTTCATTGCATAATCATTCTAAAATATGTGATGCATAACTACCATTCCCATAAAAGTGGTTTTAGTTAATGCTTTATGAAGGATGTGGTTAACCGTTATACATTTTATGAAAATTAAAATATATTATGTAAATATTAATTTTACCTATACTATATAAATAATTTGCTTTAATAATTTTTTTATTTTTTATTTTTATACAAACAGTTATAAAATTTATCAAAATTAAAATATACCATATAAATATTAATTAACATATAATATGTAAATAATTTGCTGCAATAAAAATGTATATGGAATTTTAAAAAAAATTGTTTCTGTATAACAAAAACAACCTAGTTGAACCTTAGTTGTTTATGCAGCACAAAAAAGATAGAACCTATTTCAACGCATAATCAGTCTAAAATATGTGATACATAACTACCATTCCCATAAAGGTCACTTTGATTTATGTCTTATGAACGGGGTGGTTAACCGCTATACAATTTATCAAAATTAAAATATATTACATAAATATTAATTCACATATAATACATAAATAATTTGCTGCAATTAAAAATTATACAGAAATAAACAAAAATTGTTTCTATATTGCAAAAACAACCTCTGCTCTCTATTGCAACCTCTATTGCAAAAACTCTCTGCAACCTAATCAAAAACAACCTAATCTTTCTCTAACCTCCTCTTAAGCAAAATTAGTTGTTTTCGCAGCACCAAAATATATAACCTATTTCATTACATAATCATTGTAAAATATGTTATACATAACTACCATTCCCATAAAAGTCACTTTGGTTAATGTCTTATGAAGGAGATGGATAACCGTTATACAATTTATCAAAATTAAAATATATTATATAAAAATTAATTATCATATAATTAATAAATAATTTGACTTAATAAAAAATGTACAGAAATCAAAAGAAATTGTTTCTATATTGCAAAAACAACTTAAAAAAATATATAACCTACTTCATCATCGCTTATCATTCTAAAATATGTGACGCAAAATTAGTTGTTTTTTTTGAAGAAGTGTTCAGCACAAAAAAGATATATAAAAAAAACCAATGTTACTTCATCTTCATCGCATTATCATTCTAAAATATGTGACGCATAACTATCTTCCCCATAAAGATTTCTTTGGTTAATGTATTTTGAAGAAGTGTTCTTATATCTTCTACGTGTTTTTGAATAAGAGAATGCTAACGGCAAAAGATGATTTGTTGATAAAAAAAAAAAAAACTTTGCGCAATGTTAAAATCTAGGACAAGAATTCTCCTTATTCATGTAAAAATTTATTTTTTACCATTGCTTAAGGGTATATTTTTAAGTAACACCTCAGTGATTGGATGAATCGTTTCTTTTCCTGAATACTAATGTCTGTATTCATTATTTGATATCGTATCACGATGAATTTTTGTAATTTCTAGTTGGAAGGAAAGTAGTCGTCTTACGAATCTATGTCAAAGAAATCAATTTCAGAATCACTACACTGAATTTAAAAATAAACTTACCTGATTGAAAGTGAAAAATGTTTTAATATTTGTGAATTACGATTAAAAGTCATTAATAAGTTTTATTCATACGCTAATATAAACATTTCATGAAACATATAATATAAATTAAATTGAATATAGGAAAATGGTGAAGTGGAAGTGTTTAACTGATCTGATTTTCGTGATTTGCATAATTAAAAATTTTTATTAATTTTGTTCAATATTTAAGGATTTTTCAAATCTTTTTTTGCCGTTTTATGGCGGTTAATAAATTGAAATTAAAATTAATTAAAAAAATTTTGAGTATTTTAACATATACACTCAAGAGCCAAAACATTATGACCACCTGTCAATAACGAGTTGGCCCACCTTTGGCGCACAACACAGCTTCAACCCGCCTTGGCATGGATTAATACCACCACTTAATACCAGTTAAATAGCACTTCCACCTGGTCACGTGCCTTCCACGTCATCCAGGAGAGTTCATTGCAAAATGTAGGGTTTGATGTTTTGGCTCTTGAGTGTATATATATATATATATATATATATATATAGGAGATTGATGGACGAGTATGTAAAGTAGAGTTCGTAAGAGAACCTGAGGATTGAGTGGCAAGCACTCCGGTGCCATGTGCCATAGGTTTTGTGTTCGAGTGCCAGCGGTGGTCTGGATGTTGGTAGTAGTTTGGATTCCACTTTAAACCGTAGGTCCTGGTCTAATGTGACTGTAGACTGCTGGACGTAAAGCTGTCAACCCTACTCGGTAAAAAGAAAGCCTCTCTTGTGTCGAAATCTGCCGGTAGGTAGATGGCCTGTTGCCTAATGAAGAAGATGTAGATATATATATTAGGCCGTTATTCCCGTTTGACATGCGAAAAATAAAAAGAATTTTAAAGCCTACATAAGATATTTCATTAATGGGTTTATCGATCAAAAGACGTTTTTCAAGATGGTTCTTTAGTGTGACATATATTTCGCATATTATATTTGACTTTCGTAAGGCCTGAATGGCCGAGTGGCTGGCGCTCTGACACTCGGTACCACAGGTTTCGGGTTCGAGTCCCGGCGGTGCCATGGATGTGTGTGTAGTGGTTCGGAATCCACTTTAAACCGTAGATCCCGATCTAATAGGATCGTAGAGCGTTGCTGGGCATTGTTACTCCGCGTCCGTGGCTTATCTTCAAGTTATACGCGTCCCCTGGGTAATGCAAAGTGAGTACGTCTGTGCAGCGCTTGTCTTAAGGCATCCAAGACCAAGCTGTCTAAGTGTTTGCCAGCTGCATTGGAACAAAAAATAATAGAAGGAATATTGGATGAATACATTTGATGACGAAACTGTGCAAATACTTTCCTGAAGTGCAAAATGCTCCTGTGTACATTGCAACGACAGACTATTTAAACAAAGATAGCAGTACTTCTTCTGGTACTGAATTACTATTTGCAGCATGCAATACTATTTTTTATAAACATAGCTTAATGGTGGACTGTCCAAAGTACGCCTGCATTTTTAAATGTCCTAGACACACAAATTTGGATGCAACTATGCAAATAAATGGTGATCTATTATGCGTATGGGAATCTTTACGGACAATCACGTTGTATGGGGAAGTTACGTTGGCCAAAATTATTGTTGTTACTAATGTTTTTTTCGCCTTCTAATGCAGCTGGCAAATAGACCGTGATCTTCGCCATAAGGGCTGCACCGATGTTATTCACTTTGCATTACCCAGGGAGCGTGTAACGAAGATAAGCCTCCGACGTGGATGCAAAACCCTGCCCCCACAGGGCTCTACGATCCTATTAGGGACCGATCTACGGCTTAAAGTGGATTCGAACCACTACAAACACCAATGCAACTATGCCGGGTTTCGAGCCCGATACCAGCGGTACCGAACGCCAGGGCGCTAGCCATTCGGCCATCAGGTATTGTTACTAATGTATAATAAATGTAATTATTATAGTCGCGTTGTTTAAAGTTATGTTGTATGAGAATCGTTAGCGTTAAATGCGTGAGTAGTTCGTTCATTGCCTTCGGCTAGCTATTACAAATGCTACATTCGTAAACTGATACGTTATCTACGTACAAAGTTTAACGTTTGAATAAAGAAACAAGAAATTTCTCTTCGCACGCGCCGGTGAACAATGCGGCTGTTCGCTTTCTGGTGATGTTTTCGTTCATGGGTTACTTTGCGATTAACGTTTCTTTTGATGCCTTCTATCTGCCTTAAATTTTCACAATAATTATAATTTTATGCATAAAATCTTGCTGAACCTTTAGTCTTTATAACAATGTGAGTGAGGTACTTTATAAAGAATGTGTGTAAGTAATTTCTCTTTTTTTTTTTTTCTTAATTTCTCCTTTTTTATTTCTCTTTTCCTCTTAATTTTTCAGTTTTTGTTTCTCTCTTTTCTCTTAATTTCTCTTTCATTTTAAATAATTTTTACTTTACTTTTCGTCAATGAATATATTTACGAATATATAATAATATATTTACGAATAATAATAATATATTTTCGAATAATAATAATATATTTACGAATAATAATAATATATTTTGACCTTTCGTCAATGAATATTGGGACGAGTTTTACCATTTTTACTGTTCACCTGATTGATTTAAATAACACATAATAGAAAGACTACTACTACAACTACACCACACCAAATCACTGTGCCTAGAGCTAAGATGCCCCTTTACAGTTTAAGAAGGATGTTGACGAAATTAAATGGACTCACGATGAAGGAGTGAAAATTTTCGCAAAATTCAAGTTTGGCATTACAAAAAACTGGACAATAAGGAAAGTTTTTACAAAAACAATAGAAAATATCATATGATTAAATTTTTGAAAAAGGGAAAATATGAAATGCGAGAATATATAAGAAATAAAAAATACATAAGGCTATTTATTGCAAAAATTTAATAACTATACAATACAATAAACACAACATTGGAGAATATAGAGCTTAAAGAATATTCATCAAAGTAATTACAGTTATTGTACGAATAATTAGAAGAAGAGTAAAAGCTAATGAATAATTGGACAGTAGAAACAGGTGCTGGAAAATTATGGACAATGGAAATACAAAAGGCAGGAAGATATTACGTCTGAGAAGAGATAATAAGCAAACGTACATAGTTAAATGCTCTGGCACTCGGTGCCACAGGTTTCGGTTCGAGACCCGGCGGTGCCATGGATGTTTGTAGTGGTTCGGAATTCACTTTGAACCGTAGATCCCGGTCTAATATGACTATATAACGTTGGGAATAAGGCGGACAACCCTACCCCGTAAAAACAAAACATGTCCTGTCCAGAAATATGCCAGTAGGCAGACAGCCTTGGCCCACCAAGGGGCTGTTGCGCCAACAAGGATGAAAAATATTAAAGAACTTTGAAAAACTTAAAACATTCGAGAGCAATGCTCTTAAGTTTAAACATTATACTGAGTAAAACTACATTGTGTCACCATGCATCATAAACCTACTGACCATGAACAATCTGGAGCAATCTCCCTAATTTATTTTCCTTTACTATCATAAGAAATGCGAAAAATTTCACTTCACATTAAGCAATTGCATCACTTTTTCAATTGCAAGCGCAATCACAATACCCAAAAAGAAATCTTGCATCTTTTTTCAGCGGAAAAATAAAACTTGAGAATTCCTCGCAAAAGCAAAACCCCATCGGTGATTGCCCTCTGCTGAAAGTTGACATTATCATAGAAACGGTGCATATCCACTGACCCGAATTGGAAAACTGAGATAGGTCTCTGGAAAAATCCCCACTGGAAAGCAGGAAGAAAAGTGGCATTGCTCCAGTTTTTCCAGAAAGAGTCAAGAAACCGCTTGTTTACAGGTGTTTGGTGGAGGGGGTGCAGCCAAGCATGGCCAACACAAGGATGGGAAAAAGTGTCAAATACGGATGTCCAGTGAATGCTAAAAGTGAATGGAACAATTGGCCCACATAACAGTCGACTGGATCTATTCCTCGGAGGACAAACGCAGCAAGACGGTTGTTCTGAGAATGTAAGTACTGTCTTTACCAAACTTTTACTTTCTTAACTTTTAGACTTTGTGGAAATTTATTATTTTCTACTATTGTCTCGTAATGTATTTTTGCATCACTTATGTTTATGATAGCTGGTTTGTTTACGAGAAGATTTTTTACATTATATTTTACATTATATTTTTAAAATTTTCTATTATTGCTTTGTGATAATTTTAATGCTGTTAGTGGTATTATATCAAATATTGACGCTGTTTAGACTTGATTAATGACTTTTATCTCTAAAATTTAGTAGTAAATACAAATACAAAATTGTATTTAAAACAATCAGTTTCTTCTTCTTCATTGGCGCATCATTTCCATGGTGGGCCAATGCAGTCTGAGTAGTAAATACAAATCAAAATTTTTATTTAATAAAATCAGTTTCTTCTTCTTCGTTGGAGCAAAATTCCCATAGTTGGCCAAGGCCGTCTGAGTAGTAAATACAAATCAAAATTTTTATTTAAAAAAATCAGTTTCTTCTTTTCAATGGTGCAACAGCCCATGTTGGCGCAAGGCTGTCTGCCTACCGGAAGATTTCGAAAACATGAGATGGTTTCTTTTTAACAGGTAGGGTTATCAGCTTTACATCCAACGTTCTACAGTAGACTGAGACCCAAAGTTAAGGTTTAAAGGGGATTCCGAATCACTATAAACATCCATGACACCGCCTGGATTCGAAAAAGAAACGGAAAAGTTTTTTACGTTTTTTTGCGATTAGAGTATCCAAATATAAGCAACACCCCTTAGTTTATCTTCAGAAAGAATTCTCAGCTTATACACAGAAATTAAAGTAATAATGAATTGCTGTATAAATTAAAGTAATATTTCGAATTGTTATACAAATTAAAATGATATTTTGAATTGCTTAAAGTAATATGTTTAATTGTTATAATTATTATTCCTGTTGTGTCAGTTACTAGAATTAAAGCCATAACTTTTAAAAAGTTAAGTTTAAAAATAGTAAACAAACACTAGTTTATCACCTTTTCTTTTGATAAATATTGAAGTATATTTCTCCCTTTTTTTTTTTTAACCACTATAAACTTTTCTACAAAAACCAAACAACCAATTGAGAGGAACAATACAAAAAAAATAATATTCATCCAGATAATTTTTAATAACTTTTCCATCTAGATAACTTTGCATACTGTTTTCAGTGTTTGGGATAAAAGGAATATTAGATTACAACAGCACTATATTACATTTCTCATTAATTATCTTGCGCAAAGTGAAAAAAAAAAAATATTTTTACTCGTTTGTAGTACTAACATTTTGATAAAAAACAATATTTGTTTTAATACTTGCTGCAAGAAGTTTAATTTTCTAAATTAAATTGTCTCGAGCTGGAATATGTTAATTCACAAAGAGAATGTAGATTAACATACTCATGACAACAAATAAGAAATTATGCTCGATGGAAAGCTCAGGGAAAAAAATCTGAAAACAACAAAACAAATTTTATTCAATTCCTTCTATTAGCTCACACTCTCCCTATATATATTTTGTTCAAATTTTCAATAGTTCATAAAATACTTTTTACTCATCCACTCCAGTTCAAATACATTTTTTTAACTTGTAGTGGATGACACTTGATGTTAATGCTGTTTTTTCAAATATTAATTTCGTAATTAAATTTAATTCATTAATTTTAGTTTTTTTTAGATTTAAGTTGCATGTATCTACCAATAGATGGCGCCAGATAAACTTTAAAAAATGAATGAAAATTATTTATAAAGGACTTTCTGCAATATATTCAAAGAGCAGGCCAATACTAAACGACAAAAACAATTACTAAAGGCACTGTCAATAACACAATATAAAAATACAAAAATAAACAAAACAAACGTACATGGATGCTAACTCTGTTGTGTTACAACCTGGACGTTTTAAACTGTAATCTTTTGATCACAGAAACAGCAACTTCAGCGTTACTGACTATGTACCACGACATGATAGCTATTACATTGCACCAACTCTCTTAAAAATGGTGTTGAAAATGCTTCATTTATATTCAAAGTATTTAAGCTGCAACCGAACACTTTAGAAACTGTAACTGTACTTCTCTGTATACCCATTTTCCCTCTCGCTTCTATGCATGATTTACCATTGCTTTTTGAATTTTCTATAAAATTAGTTGTTAATTTTTTTTTTTTATTAAACACAATTTAGAAAACATTATAGGAATATAATTTGAATGCTACCTGATTTTTTTAAAAACTAATGGATTTATATGGTAATACGGACTCTAGATGTTCTTAATCTCTTTTTACTATCCGGAACATTTCTGCCAACAGATTGTCACGTCCATCATCAGCATAAAAAACTCATCCCCGTCATGACAGTTTTTGGCTCAGAATACTTGCCCGGTTTTTGAACCAAAATCCTTTATTTGGTATCCTTTATCTGTATTCTCCAATTGTCCATTCTGGCATTTATTTTCAGGCTAAATTAGATTTTTGCATTTCAGTAATTACAGTATTATCTTGATATACGCCCTTAAGGCACAGGAATATAATATACAATTCATGGAGCAGATGGAAAATCATCCACTTATTACGTTTTAGAGGAAAAGGAGTAATTAATCACCCCACAAAAACACTACACCTAAAATATTGATTGAATTCCCTGAGCCCATTCTTTCACTGAAACAAAAGCACTTTGTTATTCTTTTATACTCCTAACACTGAAAGTTATAATATTTTGTATCCCATGAAACACACTATTTTTCATATCATGTTTTTAATAATTGTATCTTCATCTGTTTCTCTTTAACCATCATTCTGTATTTTATACTTTTCGTTTCTCTCATGTTTGTATTAGTTGCATGGTATCATGATATCATAGCATTTTTTCCTGCTGTATAATTCATTACTCTCCCGTAATTCTGCAATTGAAAAGGTTTTTCTAATTTTATTTCATTTTTTAACACTCCTTTTCAACTGGGGACTACATATACCTGGGTGTGGAGTGTGGAGTAAACTGAAGTGTTGGTATACGTTTATATAAATGTCATAAATGAACACTATGAAATCCATAAACACCTTAAAGCCAAAAATCATTCATTTAAGCCAGCATATTAACAAAAGTCTGAGATCAACTATTCATGATGTTAACTGAGGAGCATTATTAAATATACTTTACGTATCTAAACTTTAGATCTATTCTTTAAATACATATTAAAATTAAATATATATTTATATTTGATAATAAAAAAAATCATTGAAAAATAGCAATTATGTGTAAAAAATGTTTCTATATTTTGGAAGAAAACAGCTGCCTTTAAATCATCGTTGCAAATATCTATTCTATACAAGGAATATCATAACGTTTAGAATGTTTCGTTTATGATACCATATAGAAACACTGAATTAAGATTTTTTTACGTGTGTAAATTTATTAAAGTTGTTTTAATAGTTAATAAATTAATGAAATTTTTTTCAAGTATCATCAAGAATTGTTAAATTAATATATTTCTTTATATTAGTTACTTCTTCTTCTTCTATTGGCTCAGCCAATGTAGGCCAAGTCTTCCCGTGAAACTTCTTCCATTCCGATCTCTGCTTTGCGACAGTTTTCCAATTAGTAACTCTTAAAACTTTAAACTCTACCTCCACACAATCAGTCCATCTCAACTTAAGACAACCCCTAGTTCTAGTTCCAAAAGGTATATAGTTGATTATCTTAAATGTCGGGGATAAGGGGTCCATTCAGCAGATGTGGCCCGCAAAAGTCCTATCTTGATGAATTGATGATATCTGCCTACTTAAACAACCTGTATAATTCAAAAATTATGCCGTTGCCACAATCAATCTCATTCACAGCGCCAAACATTAAAATCACAGCTCCAAAAACAAAATTAAAAGTCTTTCACTCAAAGATGGCCAGCTATTCACCCTGTAAATTTTACAACTAATAAATAAATAGATATATTAATAGTTAGTAATTATTAAATTTCACCTAATGGTTAATAAGAAGAAGCGTTAATCATTGCCTGATGGCCGGGTGACTAGCGCTCTAGCTATCTTCGCGACAGGTTTTTGCAATCGTGTCCCGGCGATGCCATGGATTTTTGTAGTGGTTTGGAATCCACTTTAAACCGTAGGTTCTGGTCTAATAGGACTGCAGAGTGTTGAGCGTAGGGCTAACAATCCTCCTTTTAAAAAGAAAACATCTCTTGTCTTGAAATCTACCAGCAGGCAGACGTTCTTAGCCCACCATGGGATTGTTGCGCCAATGAAGAAGAAGTTAATCCTTTTATATGTAAATAATTTTAAACGTAGGACTAACATTTTGAAGGAAAAAAAAATATTTTGTAACTCTCTATTTAAAAATTTTCTTTAGGTAAATTCTACAGTGTTTGTTTAAAAATTGCAAAAACAGGTAAATAAATTTAATAACAGACAAGTTTTCTTCAATAAAAAAAAAACGCTTTAAAAAATATGCTATTTAAATTTTTTCTGTCTTGATAGAGTTTAATTAACTAATTAAAAGTGTTACATATCAAAATTTAATTCTACATAAAGTAAATACAACATAAAAAAAAAATGATACATAATATCAAAATAGTGTATAATTATGCTTAGCAGTAACAGGAAACTGTTGTTTTTAGCTAAATTAGTATAATACGGCTATTTAAAAACATTTCAGGTTAAAAATAAATTGGCACGACACTAATGAAATTTTTAAAAAATATTCAGCGTGTTTTAAATACCACTGCATAATTAGTTTCAGAAAAAGTAACTTTTTAGCAAAAGTAATTAATTAATGAGCAACATAAGAAGTCGATTTAAGGTACTTCCAGTTTAGCGCAAAAATACAAATAAACCTTACATTCTTGTCTAAAAAAATTAAGTAAAGTATATTTGTTTTAATTAAAACATAAAAAGTTAAATTACATTCATTTAGAGTGGGAATAAAAAAAATAATATTTGCTTACTGTTGTTTTTAAGGTTAATTGCTTTTCAAGCAAAATAAATTTTAATTCTTGCATTTTAAAAGTGTAAAGTATTGCACCAAATGATGATATATTTATTTTCATATTTTTTCATAATATATTTTATTATGGGTGGAGATCAAAATTAAATCAAATTATTTCATTTAAATAAAATGAAAACCAGGTTGCTATATATATTTACTCAAGTGCGAAATGTTGGGAGTACGTTGCAGTCACTGTTTTTAAATATAAACGATTCAGATATCTAATGTAACTCTTCAAATATTCAAGTAATCTGATGGCAATTTTCTGCGGCTTCTATCCAACACGTAAATGCAATTTAATTAACCCTTTACATACAGTCATTTTGTATATAAATTATACTATTAGTTTATAGGATTTTAAATAAATCCCGATTTCAAAACGGTTGAGATTGACTGATATATATATATATTGTAGTTGGCTACTAGATTGTGAAAGGGTATGGTTCGATTGAGAAACTTCTAGCAAAGTTTGGAGAACTCACAGCTCTTTATTGGCATACGCACAAACACAACATATAAAATTAGAGACATACAATATTAAACGCATTACATATAATTACAGATTTGTGGAGGGCTTCCACTAAGCCGAAAACCCGCTACTCAATTATGAGCAGGGTACACAAACGATACTTCCTCTCCGGGTGAGAGTCTGTAGGCTAACTGACTATTTTTTGCTGAATATCTTGAATCCTATATGTATATATGTGTGTGTATACACATAGGTGCTGATGTCCGAGTAACTAGCGCTTTGACTGTAGTTGCCAAAGGTTTCGGGTATGAGTCCCGGCGATATCATGGATGTTTGTAGTGGTTCAGAATCCATTTTAAACCGTAGGTCCCGATCTAACATGACTGCAGACCGCTGGGTGTAGGGCTGACAACCCTACTCATAAAAGAAATATCTCATATTTCGAAATCTTTCAGTATGCAGTATGCCTTGGCCCACCATGTGGTTGTTGCGCCATTGAAAAAGAAGATATATATATATATATATACTTATATATATATATATATATATATATACTGTATCGTATTTGTCTATAATATACATTTAAGAGCCAAAACATTATGACCACCTGTCAATAACGAGTTGGCCCACCTTTGGCACGCAGCACAGCTTCAACCCGCCTTGGCATGGATGCCACAAGTCCTTGGTAGATGGCCGGAGACAGATTGTACCAGATATTTAAGCAACGGTCACGCAAATCCGAGATATTGCGAATAGGTGGTCCTTGAGCTCTCAGCTGCCGTCCCAGGACATCCCAAATGTGTTCTATCGGATTGACATCCGGTGAGTTAGGCGGCCAGGACATTAACTGGAATTCAGCATCATGTTCCTGGAACCACTCAAACACAATTTTAGCCTTGTGACAAGGGACGTTGTCCTGTTGGAACATTCCATTTCCAGCTGGAAAATCAGAGGCCATGTAAGGGTGCAACTGGTCCGCAATGATGTTCAGATACCCTGTAGAATTCATGGTCTGCTCTACCACAACCACGGGTCGATCCCAGAGACGCCCAAGAGAACGTTCCCCCAAAGCATAATACCGCCACCACCGACCCTGTGTATGACCTACCGTACATTGAGGGAGCAACAGTTCGCCTGGAAGACGGCGTATCCTGACACGGCCATCGGAGTGATGAAAGACAAACCCTGATTCATCTGACCAGGCAATTCTCTTCCACTGATCCATGGGCCAGTCACGATGTTCCCGGGCCCAGCGCAGGCGCAATTAGCGATGACGCTTGGTCAGCAAAGGCAAGCGTGTGGGACGTTTGCTGCATACCCATATCCAACAGTGTCCGCTGAACAGTGTGCTCCTATACTATTCTACTTGGCCCTGCATTGTATTGGGCTGTCAGCTGAGCCACTGTCTGGCTCCGGTTTTGCTTCACCATGCGTAACAGTCTCCGACGACCTTTTTTCTTTGATAGCATGTGGACGTCCAACACCATGCCGTCTACTGCTGGTTTCACCGTCATTCATCCACTTTGCATAAGTACTAACAACTGTAGATCGCGAACAACCCACGAGTCGTGCAGTTTCGGTAATACTTGTTCCGAGCCTTCGAGCCATTACAATCTGCCCTCTATCAAAGTCTCTTACAGCCGCAGCATTTCCCGTAACACACAGAAGTAAGTGAAAGAATGATTCTTCAGATTCTCCAGCAGCAGTTAAATACCACTTCCACCTGATCACGTGCCTTCCACGTCATCCAGGCGAGTTCATTGCAAAATGTGGGGGGTGGTCATAATGTTTTGTCAACAGATCTTATATCGATTCATATATAAGTACAAAGCAAGTTCCTAACTCACAATCTTAAATAAGATTTATAGTTTAAAGAATATTTATCCATTATACCGTAAATGATTAAAGAGAAAATAAAATAAACCACTTCGTTTCAGGACAATAGTTTGTACGTCAAAATTTAAAAAAAAAATAATTTATATTGTTATTCTCAAAAATCATAAACACTGATAAAAAAATATTGTTTAAACATAAATATTCAAAAACCTCATCTACTAATTTTTTGAACTATTGTGTTATAAAAGTGCATGTCAATATTTACCTTTATCCACAAAAGTATTTATCAAATATTTGAAAGAAATTAATGTTTCCTACAAAACCATAAAAGCTTAAGCAATTCAAAGGTTGTCCATTTATTTAATGAATAATGTGTAATATTAAAAAATAATATATGTATTGCAATTTTCTTTAAATGTTTCCAGTAAATTAAAATTTTCCATCAAATTAATTCTCCTCATAACATTTTCATATTTACAGGAGTTGTCAAATGAATTCATTTTGAAAAGAGTTTCTACAAAATTGGTTTTAATTTCTAATCCTCTTAAAAATAATTACCTAGCGTATAGCAGCGAAAATTATTTGACTTTCTAAATATACTCTTTATTAAACTCCATTGTGCTAAACTTTTACAGCGACGAGGTTAATTAAATTATTATTAAATATTTCATCTCGTGGAAAATGAAAATTATTATTTCATCAGTGTTAAATTTTCACGCTCATGTTGTTTACCGCAATTCTTAAACATCGTGTGGCTTAAAAGATTTATGTATTGAATATGAAGTAATTAATAAATAGCTTGGGAATTGAATTTGAATTAATTTAAAGCTATTGGTGTATGAAATTTAAACGAATTATAAAATATTTTTGTTGAATTTGAAGTATTTAAAAATAATTTCTGCAGTTGAATTACTTAAAAATAATACAAATGTATTTCTCTGAAAACATTTAGTAATGCGTTTAATAAATCAGTGAATCACACTTTATTTATTTATTTATTTATTTATTTTTTTGATGATAGCATTTATTTTATCAGTACATAAATCTGCTATTTCCTAAAAGCTTTATTATGAGGACAATACTTCGATATGTCCCCATTGAATAAAAGTAAATGAAATAATTGAAATTAATAATAGTCATAAACAATATGAAATATACAAAAGTAAAAACAAACATGAAAATAAACTATGAAATATATATATTAAAAATGAAATGTATAACAAATAAAATATGAGAATAAACAATGAAATAAATATTAAATATTAAATTAAATATAAATAAAATATGAAATAACTAAAAGTAAAAATATGAAATAAATATAAGTAAATAAAGTTACGTGTTCTAATAATTCATGTATAAAACACAAAAAAATTCTAATTTATTTCATATTTCATAAAATTCTAATATTTCTAATTATTTATATATATATATATAATATATATATATATGTATATATATATCGCAAAGAAAGTTTGTAACTTATAAACTCATTGGATCAGATAATGTTAAATGATAATGATGATGATGAATGACAATGACATAATGCTAAATGATGTAGTAAATAATAGATTTGCCATTTTTTTTCGCTAATTTTACAAATGTGGAATTTTAAAATTTAAATAACAAAGTTGGGAATTATTTAGATGGATACTCAGTCGAATGAAATGTCGAAATAACATATTTTTTTCACACTGACATATTGTGAAAATCCATATTAAACGTACTGTAATCATACATAGGCATATCGATCTTGAGAAACTCTCAGAAATCTGATATTATTTGATAACTGAAGAGAGTATATTAAATTTGTCAACTGGTTACTCGTCTACCTAATAAAATAAATGAAATGAACATTTAATTTTAAAATCATAAAATAAATTTATAAGAATCAGGCTTGAATTTTCATATTATCTAAAAACTACTGTTCTATGAAGAACATGATTTGAATGGAAGTCTAAATTAATGCATTCCATAAATACTGCATCAAAAATGTTTTTTTTTACTTATTTATTATTATTATTATTTTATTTATTTATTTTGATAAAGCTGTTTGATTTTTTCTTCTTGGTACATTTTTGAAAATCGCCAAATTTGGCGATTTTAATTTTGGTATTACCATTCATTTACTTAAGCATGACCCAATTCTTCCTATCTTGGCAATACTATTCATCTCCTTACACATTACCCAATTCTTCCAATTTTGGCAATAATATTCATTTTTTTATACATTACCTCAATTCTTCCAATTTTTCAATACTATTCATTAGCTTATACATTACTCAATTTTTACATTTTTGTCAATGCTGTTCATTTCCTTAGACATTACGCAATTTTTCCAATTTTGGCAACATACTATTCATTTCTTTAGACATTACCCAATTCTCCCAATTTCGACTTACGCATAAAATCAAAATGCTATATAATTGTAGAATTATCTCCAAAACATTTCATTTCCAAGGGTTTGCCAATCCTCTTTTAATCTGCTAACAATCTTAACATCTTTCCAAACAGGAAGTGCTTCCCATTGCTGTGCATCCTACTGCTGTTGTTGTGGACATCTGAGGCTGGCCTCATCCACAATCGCAAGAATAACAACGACGACACGGTGGAGACCTTATTGGCGGTGGGTTTGATCGCCAAGGCACTCTCAGACATCGAAAAGGAACCAGTCGAAAAGCAGTGTCCACCTCAATCACCAAAATTGTGCATGTGCCCGTACACTCCGAGAAGATATATGTTGTCAAAGAAAAGGATCATCAAAATGACCATCGTAAGTTTCTTCTAAGCTAAAACATATCGCATTAAATTATAGTAAAGGATTTTAAAATTACAATAAGATTAGTTTGTAAAATGTGATTAATGTTATGTATATAACACAAATCAATCATAATTCAATGAAATACAAATTATGATTGTTAAAAAACAGGTTTGTATGTATCATCTAAAAAAAATCTAATGCAAGTATAAAATAGAAAAATAAATAAATTAATTGATTTATATTAAAACAACGTTAATAAAATTAATTTATATTAAAATAACGTTAATAAAATTAATTTATATTAAAACAACGATTGTGAAATTGTTTGCTATGATTAATGATGAAATAGTTCGACGAAGAACACTAAAAGAATTTATTCTTATTAAAAAATATAAAACTCAAAAAAATAAATACTGTTACAAAAAATGTTATAAATAATAATTGTTATATATCATTTATACTGTTAACTTAAAAAAGAATTTGCGAATAATTTATATAAATTTTTAATTTTCTATAGTTCTCATGCATGTTTTATTCAAAAATTGACTTTACAGTTTCCTTTTAGATCCGTGGAAAAAAATTTAAAGTATTTAAAAAACAAATACCCATGATCTAAACAGTATTAACGTAAAAATTGGTTCAATATAGCTCAAAAGGGTGGTACTAATGAACTTTGAAGTAAAGTAGATATGTTAGCATCTCTGCTTTAGCTATGGACATTTGAGCAATAAAATATACGTATAGTAGTCTGATTTACTCTCTGAATTTTAAAGATTTTTATTTGCGTACTGGTATGGGTAAGGGCAACCAGATTATGACTGGGTGTGGTTGAGTCACGATACTTGAGGCAAGTTTAAGAACTAACAGCTACATTTACAAAAGCACAAACACCACACACATACAATTAGAAACATATAATATTTAACACATTAGATAGATAATTATAGATTCATGGAAGGACTTCTAAGTAGAAAACCCGAAACTCAGCTATGCGCAGGATGCGTGAAATATGCTTGTTACAAAATAAATTGTATCTATTTTAATATATAAGAAAATTCCATACATACCGAATTTCAATAAATTTATTATGATTATTGTTTTTAAAAACGAAATCTCATTCATAGGCTAAAAGGGCCTACTAGTGAAAATTGTTGAGAAGAACGCTGAGTTAAAAATTTACAGGGAAAAATATAGATTGGAGGGAATATTTCAAGGAAAATTTTCACATGACCTGAAACGCGAAGAAAAAAAACATTAAATGTAAGGAAAACACTAAGCAAAAAGCGAAAAACGTTTAGTATAAAGGAAAAAAAAAGGAATAAGAGAAAGAATGAGCAAAAGAGAAAAAATGCTGTGCAAAAAAGGGAAATTGTAAAGCAAAAACCGAAAAATTATTAGTATAAAGAAAAATAACTGAGCAAAAATAGAAAAAAAAAAAACCCGCCATTTCCACCAAATAAACTGTTTCCATTTTAATAAATATCAAATATGTTCATAATTCAAAGAACTGAGAGTAGACTTTTAAATTAACATAAATTAAATCCGTAAATTTAAAAAATTGCTCAGTGTAACAAATAATTAATTGCATTATTTAATAAAGAAGTTTTTTATTATTAAATATTGGTTTATATACATCTCCACAATTTGAACCAGAAACAAATGCTTTCCTTTTTAAATTATTTACTCAAAAGTATTTAATACTAATTAACAGCGCATGCTATTTAAAAAAGACAGAATGAAAAATAAAAATTTATTATTCAAAATGGGCATTTTTTTATCATTTGAATATACCTTTAATTACATTTATATGTTTAATCATCTCAATTAAAGTGAAAATTAATTGAAAAGTTTTTTTTTTCCTCAAACACTTCATGTATTATTGTTTTCAATTAGCATATTAGCGATTTAATGAATGCATTATTCCCAGTAAATTAAGCATTAAATTTACATTGAAGTAGCAATTTCAGCGATATTTACCTTTTGAGCCGAAAGATGAGCAAAAAAGTTGCATAATTAAGTTAATTAACGGAACTTTGTTACTCAGAAGAAAACAAAGAACTTTCTAAGAGCACTGCTAAACTCTGCTGTCATGGCTTTACAAGTTTATCGATTTCGTTAATCTTTAAAAAATTCTGAATACGTTACTTTTAACGGTAAATTAAAAAATTTAAATGTAATTTTTAAATCAGGAAATAGTTCTTTGTTACAAATAATTAGTATGAAGATTTAAGTAACAAGATTTGTTGTATCTGAGGTCACTTTTATTTATCTTCTTTGTTAATATTTTTCAGAAATTTAATTTGTATTAAATCATTTGCATTAATAATAAAAAAATTAGAATTTATATTTACATAAACGATTTCTAGAAGAAAGAACATCAATATTTTTAAAGTATTTCGTTGTCATTAATTTACATAATTATTTAAAATCTTAATCGTAACTAAATATTAGGAAAATTAAAATTTAAAAAATACTTAACAGTGGATGTGGTTGCAGTGTTTTACCATGAAAAATTCCCATTTTTAATAACAACAAATATCATTCGCATAATTTATAAAATCATTTATTTTCAAATTACTTATATTTATTAAAGATACAATATTGTATTTGTAATTAAAAAGACTGAATTTCAAATTAACTTAAATTTAATTTCTTCACAAATTTTTTTCAATTAATGTTAATTGTTTCTACAAAACTTACTCATCTGTTTGTTATTCACACATTGAGAATGAAATATTTAAGAATTGTTCTAATGATTTTTTTCAGAATATTTGCGGTGAAAATAATTTTTAAATTCCAGTCAAAAATACCTAAAAGATATTTAATCTCTATAATACCATATAATGTAGCGTTCAGATAAAATGTCTCAAAATTTATCCCTGACTAATTAATGACCAAATAATTATCGAGCGAACAACCCAGTATACTATAATATCTTGAGCATATTGTAAATCCCCAGCATGTTGTATAACATCTTGAGCATGCTGTATAAAATCTTATGTGTAACATCTTGAGCATACTGTGTAAAATCTTCAGCATACTGACTAATAAATAACCTAACAATTATTGATTGAACAATTCCGTATACTCTCTATCTTGATCATACTGTGTATCCCCTTGAGCATATAGTGTAAAATCTCCAGTATATTGTGCAACATTTCCTGCATATTGTATGAAATCTCCAGCATATTGTATAACATTTTGAGCATATTGTGTAAAATCTCCAGCATGTTGTATAACATCTTGAGCATGCTGTATAAAATCTTATGATGTGTAACATCTTGGAATATACTATGTAAACTCTTCAGCATATTGTATAACATCTTTAGCATGCTTGAACATATAAATATATATATATATATCAAAATATCTAAAACATGCTGTGCAACATCTTGAACATAGAATGTAAACCCTTCAGCATATTCTATAATATATATATAGCAGCATACCTTGAGTATACTGTGTAACATTTTGAATATATTTATGCCCACACACACATATATATATATATAGCAGAAATATCAGAATTTCGTGAGTATGATATATACTGCGTAACATCTTAAGCATATTGTATAACATCTTCAGCATGCTTGAATATATGTACACATATTGAGCATTTACTGAGAAACTAACATCAATTCAGGAGATCAATTTATAGTAATCCTAACTACTTTCAATCCTTCATAACTTTTGGGTGGTATAAGACACATCAAATTTATTTTTGTTTCCTTTCCTTTGTGGTCCTATTTTACAGCTTATGTATGACAATAATAACCACATAGATGGCCATTAAATGGGGTAACATTGCCTTCTGAGGTAACTTTTAAGAGTAAATACCCTCATTTATGTGACGTATAGAAGAAAGTCCGAAAGCTCCCACCAATCAATTTGGTCATCACAGTGACTTTTACACATGTTATTCTAATCACCATTAAGTGTATTTATTTCTGAAAGCAATGACTGCAATTGACACTGGCAGCGGGCTGGAATCTGGTTCGTCTTCTTTTAAGCTGGCTGTGCATATTACCACTGGAACACGAGTCGAGAATTCATCTAATCTGTTGATGATTTTTTTGGTATTAAATTAATGTGTAGAAATAAGTTTAAATGAAATTTAATCTTGTTTTTATTGAAAAAGTTATAAATATAAATATATACATGAAAATCTCAACAGATATTTCAAATTCGACAAGATCTCGATTGCTCACAACTGTCTCCATACGTTTTGTGTAGTAAATATTCAAAAAGTTGCACATGTATAAGGCTCTAACTATACAAAAGTAGTAGTACAATAGTAAGTAATAATAGAATACTCTATTGCAGGGATGGGCAAAACTACATCCCACTGGCAACTCCGCCCAACCGAAAGATTCTATCCGGCCCACGGATAAGAAGGGCCTGGGCCAATTAAAAGAAAAATATATTATATATCCATCTCCTTTTCTATTGTGATTAAATATTATTTTTTTCTTCCTTTTTTCAAAGTGCTGATGACCTTTTTACTTCCGATATTTTTTATTCTATATATATATATATATATATATATATATATATATTTATTTATTTGTATATTATACATATAATACTTGTATATTGTACTAATATATATTGTACTTGTAATATATATATTATTGTAATTTTAAGAAAAATTTGTCTTGGCCAGCCAAACTTTTTTTTTTTTTCAATTTTGGCCCGACCGAAAAAGTTTATCCATCCCTGCTCTATTGTTAAGGTTCTAAGTACACAAAGATAATATCCTCACATTTTGTTTTTACATTTACAGAGTGGGAAGAGAGCAAAGATATTTGGAAGAAGAGCAGCAACATCAATTGGAGGAAATAAAGAGTAACGGAATCCGCAGTCGGTACACGCACACTTCGAATATGAATCTTTATATATGTTAAACTGTATCAAATATGTGCATATGTATATAAAAATATTTTAATTATTAGCTCAAAAAAATGTTTTGATGTAACTCTTATAAAGTCAAGAAATAAAGCCTGGTGCTTTGCAATGTGTTTATTTATTTTTTATCTTTTTCTCACCAATATACATAACATAAAAACATGAATTTTCTGGAAATACTTTTATGGGAAAATATAAATTAAATGAATATTTTTATTTCCTATTATAATTCCCTTATGATTAGGTTATTTCCGAATTCTGGCTACTTTGACATGTCATGAGCTTTTGGAATGCCAGATATATGCATCGTTGTCAGATGCAAAAGTCGTTGTATTTTCCAGGAAATGAACTACTAAAAGTGTAAGTCTTGCTCCTGGAATCCAACAACAAATCAAACCCTAGATCATTTCGTCTTGGAAAAAATCAAACAGTTAACGTTACAGGTTAGATATTTATATGGGTGGTCTTGATTCACTGTGTTTCATGGGTGAAACAATTGTTTCTTTAAATGATGATTCCAAGCTTTTAGCTGTCATTTTTATTGCAAATTTGCTCAGATATCACTGCACAACTGCAACACTTGACACAATTATGTAACAAATATTTGAACCATCTTAAAAGTAGTTCGTTTAAGCCAGTTGGTTTTTTGTACCATCCGTTCTGTCTCTTCTCTGACTGTATCCTTCGAAACTCTTCACTCCACATCACACACACCCTTTTTCTATTTTTTCCTCTCTTATCGGTTCCAAAGTTTAAGGGGTGAAAAAATGTGCAAAAGTCAAAGTCTAACCTAAGGATCAACCCGTTCTTAAAAGAAAGATGTATTAACTTTGAGTTCAAGGTTATAAATTTTTATGAGAATGCATGTTGTATACTTACTGAAATCTTACACGTATTCCAGCAAATCACACTGGTCTTAAATGACCAAAGAATTACTGGTCAATTTATGATGCACGTGAGGAAATGCAAACTATTTATGCAGAAGACGCACAAGAATTCTACTCTGTACCTCTACCTTCTGTCAAAGCTTTTACCCACAAATACAGAAGAATCCAGATAAAAATTTTGTTTATAAAAAAACATAATTTTCATAAATTAAAAAAATCTTATCCTATCGGGCTGATGATTAATTCCTTGGATTTTCGAACCTAGCAAGCAAAACCGGACTAAGCACTACTGCATCTATGATAGTGATTGTAATAATGGGGCTTAGGGAGTAGAATGTAACAGGTAGGCTGAAAGGTTCGTAGGCTGACACATAGATGGCGCTACTAGTATTAAAACCATATGATTTTTAGTTAGCTCTAACCTTCAAAAGACACGTGTATAAATTTGACAGCTGTTGCACTATTAGTATGTAAGTTATAGCATTTTTAGTGAAGCAACTTTTGTTAGAAGTTAACTTTAGTTTTGTTTTGAAAAAAAATGAATTAAAAGGAATTTCGTGTGTTAATAAAGCATTGCTTTTGGCGAAAAAAAAATACTATTGAAGCCAAGGCTTGGCTTGATAAACATTATTCGGACTCTGTACCAGGAGAATCAACCGTAGAGAAGTGGTTTGCTAAATTTAAACGAGCCGAAATGAGCACCGCGGACCTGCGCAGTGGACGCCCCAAAGAGGCTATTACCGACGAAAACATCAAAAAAGTCCACAAAATTATTTCTGATAACCGTAAAGTGAACATTGATTGAGATAGCTGAGACCCTAAAGATATCAAAGGAACGTGTTGGACATATCGTGAATGAATATTTGGATATGCGAAAGCTCTGTTCAAAGTGGGTGCCGCGCGAGCTCACAATCGACCCAAAACAACAACGAATTGATGATTCTAAGCAGTGTTTGGAACTGTTCAATCATAATAAACCCGAATTTTTGCGTCGATATGTGACAATGGATGAAACATGGCTCCATCATTTCACACCGGAATCCAATCGACAGTCAGCCGAGTGGACTGCACGTGATGAACACTAAAAATGCTATAACTCACATACTAATAGTGCAAGAGCTGTCAAATTTATGCACCTGTCTTTTGAAGATTAGGGCTAACTAAAAATCATATGGATTTAATACTAGTAGTGCCATCTATGTGTCATATGAACTTGTCGCCACCTGTTATAGCGCCCCCTTTTATTTCGCTAAAGGAGGGTTATGTCTCAGTTGCCCTGCTGAAGTGTTTGTTAAAAGTTGAGATGGCTCAATATGGCGACTCAGTTTGGTAGGGCAGGATTCGCATGATGAACCTGGGGCAGATCTAAATCTGCTAAATATCTGGCATTTTAATGGAGAATTATTTAGTCCAAAGTATCTGGAATTCGAAAAAAAAAAAATAAAACTTAAAAGTCAAGTTAATTAAATTTCGTTTCTAATTATTCTCTAGAGTGACTTCAATTAAAACTTCAAATGAACATGTAAGATCATGTATTTAAATGAGTTGCAAAAAGGACATCACTGTTATCAGGCTGACTAGACAGGTGATTCTCTGTAATACAAATGTGAAAAATATCTTCAGGAAAATTCACCTTCCTCGACCTCCTTTTTGTTTTTGGGAACATAAAAGAATTGCACAATAATATAGAATAACAATTGCATAATAATGTAGAATAATTGCATATAACAGGTGAGCTGAAAGGTTCGTAGGCTGACACATAGATTTTTTTCGCCAAAAATATCAAATGCCTGGTTTATACACGAAATTCCTTTTAATCCATTTTTTCAAACTAACAAAAGTTGCTTCACTAAAATTGCTATAACTCACATACTAATAGTGCAACAGCTGTCAAAATGCAATTTATACACGTGTCTTTTGAAGGTTAGGGCTAACTAAAAATAATACGGATTTAATACTAGTAGCGCCATCTATGTGTCAGCCCACCTGTTCATGTTTCCTTGCAATGGTTAATACTCAATCTGTTGTAGAATTGTAGGGCCAGTTTGATTCTCACCTCATGTCAAATGCCTGGTATTTAAAAATTATTGTATTTATTAAAAATGGGAGCCAGTTAACAAGAAGAATATTTCAAAACCTCCATCTGTCCTCCTCCTTATTTTTTGTTTTTGGGAATGGAAAAGAGCTGCAAAATAATGTAGAATAATAATTGCATTAATAATGCTGAATTACAATTGTATAATAATGTAGAATAATTGCATATAATGTTGCAATGATTAATATTCAATATATTGCATATTTGCCGTGTCAGTCGCTGTTCACCTCAGAACATATGTCCGGTATTTAAACATTATTCTAACTATTAAAAATGTCAGCCAGTTAGCATGAAAAGATTTCCAAAAACTCCACCTCTTCTTCCTTTTTTCGTTTTTGAGAATGAAAAGAACTGCCCAAATAATGTAGAATAATAATGCTGAGAATATTGCATATAATTTTGGAATAGTTAATACTCAATCTGTTACATATTTGCCTTGTCAATCGCTTCTCCCTTCAGTTGAAATTTCATTTATTTAACAATATTTCTAATTTATTACAGGTCAATTTAATGCCAAATATTCTAGATATACACCTCTCCCTTATCTAAAGCCGCTTAAATGATCCCGTTTTACAAGTTGAGAACCACCGATTTAGGCACACGGTAATCCTATCCAAAAACCAAACGGTCCCTATGGGATTACCCGCTAAGCCCTTTTTGGTCCATTGACCTTTGCAGCAGAACAGTTGTGGACACGCTTCGTTAACTTCCTGAGATGTGTTCAGCCTTGAGGAAAACTCTGGAGGATTCCACTTTCGCTGCCAACCTAAATAGAATGCTGAGTAAAAACATGTAATAAAGAAAATGCCCAGAAACTGAAACTATAATGTCTTTAAACAATTTGTTGAAGAAAAAGAAAAAGACTGAATAAAGGAGTTTTAAGTAATTTGAAAATCAAATACGAATTCAATTTTTAACATTAAAAAATACTACTAATGAATTGTGCACAATACAAATTTTTATTGTGTACATGGAAAATGTATATGGATGGATGGAAAATCTTATAATAATATTATATGTCCATCACGGCAAGGTCGTAATGGAAAAAATAGGTGGAACTTTTCTTAACTTATTATGAATTTGAACACCAATTTGGTATGACCTTGCCATGGAGAATGGGTTTTCCACTGAGTGAAGAAGATACTTTAAAAAGTATTTTCAGTTCAAATTTGAACTCCTTGTGACGCGTGGTTCTTTTTTTACAGCATTTTGAGAGTGGGACTTTAATTATAATCACCCTGTATATGAATGGATAGAAAATCTTATGATAATATTATTCAGAAAACCGACTTATCAGACTAGTTCATGTATTTCAGGTTCAATAAAAGGATTATTAGGTAATTAGATAATAAAATACGAATTTGATTTTTAACATTAAAAAAAGGTATAAGGAATTGTACAAAATGCATATTTTTATTTTAAACATGGAAAGATGTATATGGATGGATGGAAAATCTTATAATATTGTACAGAAAATCGACTTGTCAGATTTGTTAATGTATTTCAGGTACAATAAAGGATTACTAGATAATTAGACAATAAAAAAAAAATTTTGATTTATACCATTAAAAAAGGTACTATTGATTTGTACACAATACAAATATTTACTTTATTCGTGGAAAGATGTACAGGGTGATTATAACTAAAGTCCCACTTTCAAAATTATCTAAAAAAAAAGTACACAATGAGTTCAAATTTGAACTGAAGATACTTGGAGAAGTGGGAAACGATACAGCATCAAAAAAAGTTCCAAAGTGTGCTAATAAATAGCGCTGTAAGCGGCATAAAGAAAGTAAATTCGGCTTCCAGTGATATTTCGAATCGAAATTACAACATATTTGGCTTGAGTTGCATATCAAACCAACCGTAGAGTTCAATGGGCTTGATTGTTTTGGTTTTTTGAAGCAAAAAAATGACCTCCAAATCATTCAACAGTTCTGACAGTTAATGAAAAGTCCATCCACCACTGCAATGTCACTTGGAACTTTTTTTTTTGATGTCGTATCGTTTCCCCTTCTTAAAGTATCTTCAGTTCAAATATGAACTTATTGTGACGATTGGTTATTTTTTTACAGCATTTTGAAAGTGAGACTTTAGTTATAATCATCCTGTATATGGATGGATGGAAAATCTTATGATAATATTATACAGAAAATCGACTTATCAGACTCATTCATGTATTTCAGGTTCAATAAAGGATTACTAAGTAATTATACAATAAAATACGAATTTGATTTTAAAGATTAAAAAAAGATACTATTGACTTGCACACAATACAAATCTTTACTTTATACATAGAAAGGGAAAGGATAAAAAAATCTTGCGATAATATTATAGAGAAAATCGGCTTATCAGATTTATTAATGTATTTCCGGTGTCAAACAGAAATAAAAACAAATGGATAAAATTTAATACATTGGCTTCGTATATTTATGTTTCAACAAAACATTGTCAAATAACAAAATCTCATCCCTTGTCATTCCTTATTCTTGATCAAGCCTAATTTTCTAAAGGCATTTGCAGTTTCCAAACTAAAGGTACCGATTCAAACCGAGAGTTTCTGTGTCTATGCCGGGAATGGGCATGATAAAAGTTTTGCTTGGAATGCTTTTAAAAATTCTGCTATAATAAAAAATAGTTCAAAATTCTACTATAACAATGCATGCGCATTTTTAGTCACATTAAATATTAATAAAATACATGTTAAAATGCAGAGTATTTTCATTTCCTTTTAAACGTTTACTACTAATAATAATACTGAAATTGCATTAAATTTTTATTTAATAGAAAAATTATTGGTTTATCACATAGTTTGCATCGTTTCCCGTTATAATTACCACACTATATTACACAAACATATTATATTATTCTTATCATATTGTTTATAGTAATATTTAACAATTATATTATTACACTACATTACTCAAACACATTATATTATCAGTATCGCATTGTTTATAGCAATATTTTACATTTATATTATCACACTATACTCAAACGCATTATATTATCATTTTCACATTGTTTAGAGTAATATTTAACAATTATCATATCACATTCTTTTACTGAAACACATATTATCATTAAGCGATTGTTTATAAAAATATTTTACATTTATATTGTCAAACTATATTACACCAGAGATCTCCAAACTACGATTCAGACCCGCTGCAGTTTATTTTGAATGCATTGTAAAATTTGCAATGCAATAACCAATTAAGAAACACAATAACTGACATATATAATGAAATTGACAATTTTAACAGTAATTAATGATATGAGATTTGTCGTTTAAACTTAGGTTTTGTCACTAAAATTAATAAGTGACGTACGTATATAATATACATAATGACATTAAACATTATAATTATGATTAATGAGATTTATCTAGCTATAATTTTCCACTGGCAATTGTTTGCAGTTGTGGTTTATCAGCAGCTACTTCAGATGTTCATCTATAATATTGCCGATATGACAACAAATGCTCGCATAATATTTTACTTGGATATATAAATATTCTCTGCATGTTTAATTTTGGAGAATGCCTTTTCACACAGATAAAGTAATTCAGAAAGTGGAAAGAAAAAGCCATGAGAAAAAATTCCTGCGTCTGATCAAACAGTGTTACTACAAGATTTATAAAATTCCAACAATGGCGAGTTTAAAAAATATCTCTAAACTACAAATCAATACTTTCCATTTGAAGTTCTGGGCAAGAGTTTCTATGTTAGAGTTAAAAGGATTTTGAAATATCTTGATACCGTTTTCTACTGCAACAAAATCTGAAAATCTGAGACTTTAAAAATGTATTTCTATGTAACATTTAAAAGTAGCTTAAAATCAAAAGTTTCAATTGCCAAAATCTACCGAAAATGAAATTATGATTCACTGATTGAATATTTGATATGTATTAAAATGTGAGAAACGTTTTTTTGTTTAGTTGGGATTGAAAAAAAAACTATTTTTTTGTTGAAAGAACTTAATATGAGTGTATAAATCAGGCAGTATTTGGTTTTTGGATTTTTAAATTAAGATCATTCATATATTTACTTAAATCTGTAAACAATGATAGCTTCAATAACCAATCATTGTTTTGTAACTCATCAAGATGATGATTCCAGTCATTTAAGAGAATTTTTATTATTGTTTAGAGCTCAAATCTCGCGTTAAAATAACTTTTAGATAAGCCAAAGTACTACGGTAAAATATGGTAAGTTATTTTCTCCAATCTTTCAATAAACTCACGGAATCTACGATGATTGAACTCATATGATTATATAATTAGCACCTGACATGACTGACTTTAACACCTCAGACATATCCAAGCATTTTTTACACAAAGACTGTTAATGAATGATGCTATGTAAGATTAATGGCTTTGAACCACATGATTTTTCTACAGCAAATGACAGAAGCCCAAGGACACCTTTATTTTTTCCAATATCTTTTGCCACTATCAGTAGTGTTCCATTTTTTTTTTTCTATTGAAGATTGCTTTTCTGAACTAAATTTTCACATATTCACCAGTGGTTGTGTCATGAATGCTGTGAACATGATAAAGGTCTGCATTCTCTTCATAATTTTTATCTATCATTCGAATAAAAAGAAACACCTTAGCTAAAACATCTATTGATTTATCTAGATCCAAAGAGAACCACTGTAATTGTCAATTTTGGTCAGACAATTGAGTTAATATATTTTTATGCAATACCGTCTACATTTCGAGTCGCAGTTTTTGCTGACAAATTGCCGAAATTTTGTTTGTTTTCTTCATCCGCTGCATTTTTGCAAACATTGATTATTTCGTCGTCAGTAGTTTCCCACGTTTCTCTATTGAATGAGCCACGGGGAAACAAGCACGAGCTAGCTGCTTCTTGTTCCGCATTTACGTACTTACAGAACAACTACTCAGATTTCAACCCAAGTTTCAAAGATTCATATCTTTCTAATCATAGCCTATTTGCTATTAAAGCTATTTGTAAATTTGTAATCTATCAGTAAATTTTGTGTAATTTTGAGAATGATTTAATTTTGTGTAATTTTGTAAATTTTGAATGTAATTTTGAGACATTTTATATTGTACTCTTCGAGAACTGATACTGTTTCATTGCCACTTATACACATTGCCTTATTATTCGACTCAACCCGACTCGTGGCTCAGTGGTAAAGTGTGCCGCTGGTGAGCATTAGGACTGAGGTTCAATCAGCTGGCGGCATTTTTGTAGGCATTGTTTCAAAAACGAGGAAATTCGATGGTGTTTGTAATGTTCAACATCTTGTCCTCATTATTCTGACAATCTGGTGGTTAGATAGTCTGATAGTTCGTCAGTAGTAATTGGAATCAGTTCTGGTTAGGTTCTGGTTATTTCAGATTAGTCAGATTATCCGAGTTATTTCCCATACGATAAGTAAGTGGGACATAGTTCCCTCTAAAGGTCCTCCCGGAAGATACTACCTTCCTTCTTCAGCGACTCGGAGCCATGTCTATGAGATACTCAAGTCTTCTATGGGTGCTCCTTCACACCAGAAGCTGCCCTCTTTTCTTCCATTCAAAAGTAAACTACTCATGGTTAGGGGAGTGGCACAGAGCCGGAGTTGCCGGATACCGAAGATTAGTCACAACAAAAGAACAACTTGACTTAATTATGAAATATTGATTTTCCCATTGTTCTTTAAATATTCTGCATTCACTATCTGTATTTCGTATCTTTTCCACAATTATTCAGATCCACACAAAAGGGGCCCAACTTCAATCAGATTAATGCCCTTATCGCTTTCCAAAGCCAAAATTTGGAACTACCCAACTCTCAATTGTCTCCTGTATTTATATAACGTGCACTAGGTACATACTTTTGGAAACCATCGAAATTACTAGAATCTACCAAACAAGCGATGACGCAGCTGAATTTTCCAGAATATTCTCTATATTTAATAATCTTTATAAATTACTTCTGCATATTTTGACTAAGCAAGTATAACAAACATTTTTGCGTAATTTTGCCCTCCCCAGAAAATACTTCTGGCATTTCCTTAACATTTGCTGGTATATACGAACTGAAATTGCGAACGGAGGAAGTCCACACACTACTTCATAGATACCTCACTAACCAACCAATTCGCTCATAATTCAAAACTACAGTATGTTGTTATGTTATAATAAACTAGATAGGACTTTGACTAGACTTAGTGGAAAAGTCATTGCGACCCTTAGGCTAAAATATTTGGAGACTCCTGTAATGCACCTACACATTAAAATATCGTTATTACATTATTTATCATAATACTTTTCATAATTTATTTTGTTCATACTCACAATATAATAATTATTGCATTTTTATCTGATTATTTAAACTATTTTTCTTTCTAAAGCAGCTGGCAAACACTTAGACAGCTTGGTCTTAGATGCCTTAAGGCAAGCGCTGCACAGACGTACTCACTTTGCATTACGCGGGGGGCGCGTGTAAGTTGAAGATAAGCCACGGACGCGGAGTAACAATGGCCTCGCAACGCTCTACGATCCTATTAGGACCTGGACCTACGGCTTAAAGTTGATTCCGAACCACTACAAACATCCATGGCACCGCCGGAACTCGAATCGAAACCTGTAGTACCAAGCGCCAGAGCGCTAGCCACTCGGCCATTCAGGCCCTTATTTAAACTATTAAACACAGAAAACAAATAATATTATAATTTATTGCATGCAGTATCAAGAAAAATGTCATGTTTAATTAGATAACAGAGAAAATAAAGTGCTTTTTCAATTTCTTCTATTTGCTCACACTCTCCCTATATATCTTGTTCAAATTTTCAATCGTTCATAAAATACTTTTTATTCATCCGCTCAAGTTCAAATACATTTTTTTAAACTTGTAGTGGATGACACTGAATGTTAATACAATTTTCTCAAATATTAATTCATTAATTAAATTTAATTCATTAATTTTAATTTTTTTAGATTTCATTTGCATATACCTACCAACAGATGGCGCCAGATAAACTTAAAAAAATGAATGAAAATTATTTGTAAAGGACTTTCTGCAATATAGTGAAAAAAAAAAGGTAGGAATTGACTTAAAATTTTTTTTTTATATATTACTTGTTTTTTATCCAAGCCAAAATTTCTTAAAAAGAACAAAAATATCTTCAAAATGTCTTAAAAAGAATAAAAATATCGTAAAGAAGCCATGCATACGCTAATGAGGACCATGGACCCCTGGGAAAACCCCAAGCTTTAATTTATTTGAATAATGATTTTCTCTGAAATTTTCTTCCCTAATTTTTTTAGAAACCAAAAATTTAAGTAAGAGATAATAAGAGATGAACAATAACAACATTAACTGCTTACAAAATTTTATGACTTGAAATTCGAACTTATTTATAGCATTTTGATTTTTTTTTAATTATGAATAACATTGCATCTAAATTATTAAATATACGTTCTAGTTATTTTTGAAGTATATATTGGAATATTTATGTGAAAATTCCCATAATCACCATTCATGAGTCACAAATGAAAGCAAAACAAGTAATATAAAAAAAATTTGTTTGATGTTTTTTAATGAGCAAGAATATTATCATACTTTCTTAATTGTATAGCGATGGCTAATGAAATGCAATGCCAAAGAAAACATTGACTTTAAAAGTTGCATTTTTTATAAATTTTTATATCGATGATTTTTTTTTTAAATTTGTAAACTTTTTCATTAAGTAATTATTTTGCTTAATAATAAAATTAATATTTTTTACATCTTAACATTATTTGAATAATTTTTTTGTATGTTAATACCATTGTCAATGTATAAATTTATCTTAAAAAGCAAGTAATAGAAAAAAAAAAATTTTTAAGTCAATTCCTACTTTTTTTTTTTCACTATATTGCTGAAAGTCCTTTATAAACAATTTTTTTTTAAATTTATCTGGTGCCATCTATTGGTAGATATATGCAACTTAAATCTAAAAAAACTAAAATTAATTCATTTAATTTAATTACTGAATTAATATTTGAAAAACTGTAATATCAAGTGTCATTCACTACTAGATAAAAAAATGTATTTGAACTTGAGTGGATGAATAAAAAAGTATTTTATGAACGATTGAAAATTTGAACAAGATATATATAGAGAAGAGTGTGAGTTAATAGAAGGAATTGAAAAATAATTAAAATGAATTCTAAGCATCATTGCAAATTTTTTTGAACAAAATTCTAAAGGAAAAAAAAGTACTTAGAATAACTATTAAAAATAAAAAAGTTTAAATTTAGAAAAGAAAACGTTATATTTTAAAAAGTATCGACAATTTTTCGTCATAATCCAACATTTTTCTGCTGATCATTAATAAAAATAAATTTAAGCTATACATTTTAATACAAAACTAGTTTATTTATTTAAATTAACCATGAAAGATACCACAAACTTACATCAATGTATTATTACAATTAATATTTTCCTTTTTAATATTTTAATTTTTTTAATATCTTATCTTAGCACAACAATTTTAACTACTCCATAAACAATCATGTTTAATCCGTTATGTATATAGTTAAGCCATTTCTCATAACAATATATCATAGCTTATAAATTTCCTAAATTATTAGAATATTGAAACTCATTTCATGCAGTAGCTAATATTAATTACGTGCTTTTATTTTCATTCCTTAATCCCCTGCCAAGTTGCCATCAAACAAATGAAAAAAATAATAATTTTCTAATTTTAATCAATATCGTTTGCTAGAAATAGGCAAATAATAGCTTTTTGAAATTACATAGATAAAAGGATTTCGAATAATCTTATTTAGAATATTTCCTTAAAGTATTCTATTTTTCAGCTCAACTACTGAATAATTTAATGCCACTACTGACTTGCTAAAACCTACTTATTATGTATAATTTCGAGGCAGTAATGAAATATGCATGGCGTGACCTGGCAACAGCTTTAGATTAAAAGATTCTTTAATCTTTATTTTATTTTAAACATTGAACAGTTAATTATGTAACGTTAGATTTTATGTAAAAACATAAAATGCGATACGTAAAATTTAAACTTTATCCACTTTAAATATCTACGAATTTAAAATTACGTAATTGTTTCGCTCTATTTAGTTTGAAATATATATGTTCAAGTTTAAAAGTAGGGCGTTCTAAACTATTTTTAGTTAGAATATCTTTAAAATGAATTTTATTGCCACGTTCTAAGACCGTAAAATCTTCTTTGTGAGTAGTATTTGAATTCGTTCTATTTTTAATAAATGGGATGATAAAATGTATAATGGCAAATAAAAAGAATGCTTCGCAATCATACAATTTATAAAAATTTCAAAAAAATATAAAACTTGAAGTAGATTTTTGCGATTAATCATTTCTGGAAAAAATTGTACTTCACTCATATTTCTAAAGTTACATTGAGTTTTCATTATTAAAAATAAATCATAGGTTTGTCCATTAATCATAAATAAAATTCGTAAAGATTTTTTTTTCGGTATATGCAATCACATTCAGTAAATAAAATTTATTGACTGACAGTTTTTGTAAATAATTTCAGCTTATATGATTGATTTGACACTTTTCTTCGTAATTTATCATTTTTAAGTTAAGGTGCAAAATATCTTTCAACTCACTCCATTAAAAGAATAAAACTAAAGATGACAAATAGGATTGAAAATAATAAAAAAATTAATGAAATTAAATGAGAAAACATATCATCTGTTACATTTTGAAGGAATTTAGCTGGATATTTTGAAGGGATATCAATTATTTTTGTACACAGTATTTCTGATGATTTCAAGAAGATTTGGAAAGTTTCTTTGCAATTTCATGAATGTACTTAATTTATTTTTAAGTTACACACATAAAAAAAAAAAATTGTACATCTGATAATACATCAACACATATTATGTATGAAATTTACCTGAAGACTTGGCAGTTTTTTTCCTGCATCGTCTTCCATATTATCACGAATCTTTTATGAAAGAAGGTGTGTGTGACTCAGCCTCAAAAAATGCACTGGAAAAAATGTATAATGTAATGTATATGTATAATGTATAAAACGTTTGTTCTGTAAAAACAAAAATTCAAAGTTTTCTACCCATTTATCTTATCTTTAATCTCACATTTCAAATCTTTTTGCCCCCATCAACGATTAAATGAGGTATTTCTGCATGCACACACACACACATAGATATATATATATGTATGTATGTATGATATTTTATGAACTCATGTACACACATAAAATGTCCTTGTGTGTGTGTCGGCTGAGATTTCAAAAGTATATACATCTCTTAATGAATTTGCAACTTACAGATATTCATCTGATATATGAGCTGATAATGAAAATAATGGGGCAAGATAATATATGGGCTGATTAATGAAAAATACCAAGAGGAATTTCCTGCAAACCTTTGTTCACTGATGAAGTTATATCATTACACTTATATTAATGTTGATGTCACCCTTTAAACTGTAAAAAATACATAAATGAATAAAATATATAAATATAGAAATGAATATACATATAATATATATATATATTGAATATATATTTATATATAATGAAATGAATATACTTATTATTCACAAAATATTCAATTCAATACAAATATACAAATTCAATATATATATAATGATGCATTATACAAATTCAATTCAATACAAATATTTTATATCAATACAAATTCCCCAAATATTTTTCGAGCACCATATATATATATATTAACCAGTTTTAGCATACATCATATCCTCTTTCTCTCTGAATCTTTCATGGCAAATAAATATTTCATAAAAAGTGATACAAATGCATAAATGAAATAAAATACTAGTTATTTGTTTTAAAAATTAAAAATACCAATGCAGTTTTTAAATATTTTATTTAAAAAGGAATGTTTAATAATCAAAATACGTTTTATAAATTTCAACCCCATTTTCTCCCAACAAGAACACAACTTTTTTTTATTGATTTCTTCTAAGAGAATAAATAAATCATTTTGATATTCACTTCATGGAGAGGGCCTGTTTTTATTAAAGTCATGAATAACTCAAATAAGTGTTCCTTCCTTTCGTACGTGACTGAAATGATCAGTTTCTGTTTATATCATAAAAATATGAAACCAGCAGTTTCATGGATATCTGAATATTAGATTTACACAATGACATTAAAGGATTAGATTGAAACAATTTTTTGCAACTTTCATTATTCATTTGTAAAATGTTTGTAATAATAACATTATTTGTAGTAAAATACATAAAAAAAATAATCTTTAAACGCAATATGCCTTAATTATAAATTTAGAAGAGTCTATTTTTAATTATAAAAAAGATTTAATTATTTTTTTTTTTAAATATTGGCAGGAAAACTAATTCATAGTTTAAAAACTAAGTCAAAAAAAATGTATCAAATTTTAACATTAAAAATTAAATTTTTTTTTAAAAAAAGCCTAATTTAATTTTTTTAATATATATATTTTTTAAGAGATAGATAAAGCTGTAAAAGTTCTGATGAAAATACTGTGTACTTTTAGATGATATAGCTGAAAAGAAAACATTTATGATACATTATTATTAAAATTTATTATTAAAAAGTTTATAAATTTATGACACCTCTTAGTTCATCAGTAAATATAATAAGTTTGCTTTGAAAAATTTTTTGAGTAAATATAAACGAAAATTACATAATTACATTTTAGATAATCGAAGAAAATCACATGTGTTTGATATAGTGGGAAATCTCATGACAATCGATTATTGCTATTTTTATTTAATTTAAAAATTAATCATAATTTGAAACACTTTTAAATATTACACATATTTTACCGGTGTTATTATTTTCCAATTTTAAAATAAATTTTTAAAAAGTATTAGTATTTCAAATTTTTATTACATTTGAAATTGTGTTCAAATTAATTAAACAAAAAATACGACATAAGTTATAATTTTACCCATCGCAGAAGTTAAGTTAAACTTTTCTGCAAAATCATGGCTAACAAAAATTCTTACCAAATAAAAACTACAGCAATACAAAAATATCATTTACTTATTTTTTTTTTTTTTTTTATTCTTATGCAATTTAAAAGAATTCTGTTTTCAGCTTCACAAGTCGATGTAACAATACACGAAATTTTTTCAAGAATGTATGTATTTTTTTATGGTAACTACTTCCATTACTAGTTTAAATATATGATCTGATGTCATTCATCCTTGAAGTAACATAAAGCAATTTCAGTTCACGAAACAAAATTTTTTATCATTTTCAAGAAGAAAATGTATCGGATATTTAAATAGATATGTTTCTTCACCTATCCATCTATTCAATTCCTTTGCACCTATCTTAAAATAGGATTTTATTATCAGTCAGCATCTAAAATAGTAGCCAATCCAGTACAAGTAACTATACTGTATTATTAGAACTGTCCTCTACTAAATATCAATATCTATTCCAACGTGACCAAAACTCTACACGATATTATTATCGTTTCATTCTTCTAAGATTGCAAAACATACTAAATTAAAAGCATTGCATAACACACTAAATTAAAATATATGGCCAACAGCTGTTACTTTGTTCCTTAGCCAACGATATTGATCCCCATATTTTAAATATTTATAGCTTTATTCAAGAGTGCAATACATGAAATGGCCAAAAACAATTTTAAAAACACAATAATTCCTTGTTCTATAATGGCACACACACACTACCAGGTTTGTTCTGTGTCATTTTATATAAGATATAAAATAATTATTTTTTGTATATTACAGATAAAACTGCTATAATGATTTCATTAATAACATTATATTATTCGTGACCATTTGAAATCTTATTACTAAAGATGTAATTACTGTAGAAACGCTTCATTTATACAATACTCAGTAAGTTAATCAAACATAGAGAAAAAAATAAAATTTATAGTAACAAATAGCTATATGAATTAACTTATAATATTCATATTTCATGCAAATTCCTACATCTGGGTTTTTTTTTTCAGTTATTCCAAAATCTCTCATCTATCTGATCACACCTTGATCCAAACACATGATTTTTATCTTATATTTTTACAATAGTTTTTCAAAATGAACTTTTTAAGAATTTTGTAGAATACAAATTAAATAATGAAAATAACGAAATATAACTTACCAGTAGAATGTGTGAAACTGAAATCTCTACTAGAACACTAAACATCTCCAAAAACATTAATAATCTATATTCAATCTACACCATTTCAAAAACTCCCAAATACAGCCCAAAACACATGCCCTAAATACACGAGAACCTCGCATAATGACTAAATTCAAATATTATATGGCCAACAGCTGCTACGTTGTTCCTTTGCCAACGATGTCGATCTCCATATTTTAGATATTTAAAGCTTTACTCAAGAATGCGATACATAAAATGGCCAAAAATAATTTTAAAAGTCAGTAAAATCGAGTCTTATCATAACATAACACTCTATCATGTTTGTTTTGAGTCATTTTTCTTTAAGATATAACATTATTTTTGATTATTCTGTAAATAAGGCTACTGCAACAATTTCATTAAAAACGTTATACTATTCATGAACGTTTGAAATTCTATTACTAAAAATATGTAATTACTGCAGAAACGTTTCCTTTTATACAATGCAAATAGTTTATAAGCATAGATAATAAAAATAGTTATATGAATTAACTTAGAATAATATAATTAATAATGCACTATATATAATTAATAACTTTGAATAAGTTAGTTCAGTTATATAATTAAGTAAGTATATAATTTTAAATTATTAATTAAGTTATAATTAATAACTTAATTAAAAAATTTATTATAAATAACTAGCATAATAAATTAACTTAAGTTATATAATTAATAACTTATAATACTTATATAATTAACGTACAATAATTTCATGCAAATTCCTACAATTTTTTTACGGTTATTCCAAAATTTCTCATCAAACCTTGATCTCAATACATAATTTATATTTTTACAATAGTTGTTCAAAAAAACAGTTTTTAAGAAATTTGTAGATCACAAATACAATTTAAATAATGAAAATAAATAAATATAACTTACCAGTAATCTTCTTGTAAGTTATATATAACTTGTAAGTTATATATAATCATCTTGTAAGTTATATATAACTTACCAGCAATCATCTTGTAAGTTACATTTAACTTACCAGCAATGAGCAGCGTGAAATTGCAATCGAATAAAAAAACATTAATAATCTATGTCCAATCTAAGCCATTTCAAAAATCTATGCACAAATCGGAAAATGCAGTCCAAAAACATATGTTAAATAATATGCAAACTATTTTACTCAAATCAACGTAATTTTCCATTCAGCATTATTCAAAACTGTTAACTGCTTACATTGCTGCTGCATTTCCAAAGTGGCCCGCAAGATCATTTGAGTTGATTGATCACCCCTGTTTCATACAATACAGTTAGTTAATCATATACAGATAATAAAAATTAAATTTATAGTAACAAATAGGTATATGAATTAACTTACAATATTCATATGTCATGCAAATTCCTTCATTGGTTTTTTTACGGTTATTCCAAAATCTCTGATTTATCTCTTCAAACCTCGATCCAAAAGCATGATTCTTATTTAATATTTTTATAGCAGTTGTTCAAAGTAAAAATTTTTAAGAATTTTGTAAAATACAAATTAAATAATGAAAATAACGAAATATAACTTACCAGTAGAATGTGTGAGACGGAAATATCTACTAGAATACTAAACATCACCAAAAACAAGTTAATAATCTTTATCCAACCTAAAATCCATGTACAAAACGGAAAATACAGCTAAAAAAAAAAACACATGTTAAATAATATGCAAGTTGTTTTACGCAAATCAACGTAATTTTCCATTCACCAATATTCAAAAACAGTAATCTGTTTTCGCAAAAGGAAGGAAATAGGTATTTGCTTAAAAATATTCCGGAAGAGAATTAAAAACTAAATGATTTTTTTTTATATATTTTTATGTTCTACGGATGAACGAGGAAGAAACCATAAAAACAGATTATATGATTTGAGAAGAGCGGAAATCCGCAGGTGACAGGGGACAGGGTTATGGAAAAGGAAAACAAAAAAAGAAAAAGTTCTTAAGGAACAGCTGGCGATTGCTTGTTTAGATTACTATAAAAGCCCGTGGAACAAACTACAATGGACCATCATTCGATAAGTGTTTCGTGTTTCGAGTTCTTCAGAGAGACAGAAGGAAAAAAACAGAACAGTGAGTAGAATTTTGTGTCTCGTAATCTTAAAATGCTTTTAATGGAAGTTTTTTGTATTCTTAAAAGATTTCTCTTGTTCTGACATGTCTCAGCAGTCAGAATTTTAGATTTGTTTTTTATTTTTATTTGTTGATGACAAGCACGGCTTTTTATTGCTTTAAATCCCTGTTGTTGATGAAAATATTTTTTTCTCGTTCTTTAGTAAAACATTTATTTCAAAATAAAATAATAATAATAAATTAATTAATAAATAAATAAAAAATAATAATAAAAACTTTAGTAATGAATTTAAGTTTAAACCCTCAGACATTATTTTTATTATTTATTAAGTGCATCGAAGCATAAGAAACAGAAGGGCTTTTTTTCAGTTTAGCCAATTTAATTTTTTAATAATTTTTCATTTTCTAAAATATTCATTTCAATATTCCCAAAAATTCCATTTCATATTCAAAAATATCATTTGTATATATTTCCTTAATAATATATACCATTTGTATATATTTCCCAAATATTTATTTCTATATATTTCCCCCATGGTGGATAATTCCACACATAGAGCAATATGATCATGTCTAAAATTCGTTGAATAAAAGGTAAAAATACTTTTTGTTTTTAAATACTTTATAAGAAAAATATTTAATTTTAATACAAGTTCCTTTTTGGAATCTTAAATTCACGTAGTTTCATAAAATAATGGAAAAATAATTAAAATATTAAGTAAAATTCGGATTATTACTCAAATAAAAGTAACCAAGAGAAAAAGGATCGTAAAGTAAAATCTTAGATAGAACTGTAATAGGGTTATATTTAATGCGTAGAATAATGTTTTTAGAATATAAAAACATGTTATTGCATATAAAACCAACCATCGTGAATTTCGTCTTATTATATATATATATAAATTTTTAATTAGAACCTTTTTAATTTGCTTGCAAATGTAAAATAATAATATTCCCATCTTCACAAATATTCAATATTTATACTATTTAATTTATCAATTCAATTTTATTTTCATGAAATAATATAACATAAATAAGTTCTTTTTTTTTCTATCATATACAATTTTGTTGAACTATAAACTAAGGCAAATAAACTATGGAATTAACATTTCATCCATAACAGTTATTAAAAAATTTTAAATCCTTTATAATAAATTATTTACTACTATTAATCCATTAGCCATGAAAAACATGAAAAGAAGGATTTATTCTTAAGTTTCTTTACACATAAATTTGTTATTTCATAAAATTTATCTACCATTAAAAATTTTATGTTAATAATTACTATAAACTTATAATATTACTATAAATTCGAATTCTTTCTAATTTACATATTTTTTATTTTAAAATGTTGATTAAGAATTATTCATATTTTTATTTCATAAAGTGGTATAGACATTAAACTCTATTTTATTACATTAAAAATTATTTTTTTGCCAGGTTTAAGAATCTGCATTACATAAATGTAAAAGAAAATCATTAAAAATGTTTCTAAGGAACATATAAAGTATTATTAAATATCGATTAAAAATCTAATTGTCAATTGAATTTTATTTTACATAATATAGAAAATATTTATTAAATAAGAATTCAACAAAAATCGATTTTCACTTACACTGACGTCTTTAATGTCATTCTTAATTTGTTCATGCGTTTTTATAAATGATCTTTTAATTAATCTAATCATTCTACTCAAACTTCTAATATAACGCATTTTTAGAAATAATATATATATATATTAGTATCGAGAAAAGAATACTAACGTTCCAAAAGCAATTCTAAAATATTCACTTCACAGAAAAGTGAACAATTTTTAACATACACTTCTAATAATTTATTCACAGCCACCTTTTAAAAAAATAAATTATTCATACCTTAAAGGTAAACATTCTTTACTGCAGAATAATTTACTCTTATTTATTTCCTTTTTAAAAAACACATTTAATTACATTCACTGGCTTGAAAAATTAAATACCATTTTTCTGCTTAGCAATTAAAATATTTGAATGTTTCGACGCTATCGATTAAGATTCTGACGAATCGATACTTTCGTATCGATTAAGAAGTCCCATGAAAAGACCTTCCGTCGTAGGCAAATGGGTATTAGCTGCAGCATCCAATTAGCGATTACGACTACAGAGATAAGTAGGGGGAAAAAGAAACAAATTAACGAGCAGCTGATGTCGGTATCTGATTACTGTCACAGGTAATAGGATTATGAGATGTCCAATAATCTTATTTTTGAAGTTGATGTTTATGATTGCAGTTTATTTCTGATGGGAAAAGGTTTGTACAAGAAGTTTAAAGAAAACTTTTTACGAATATATGAAGAATTGCAGTACATTTTCATACAAAAATTATATTAAATATTTCTGATATTAATTGCAACTTTCCAAAAAGGTTTTTAAAAGAGCTATAAATATCAACGATAGGAAACTAAGGATTTTGAATAACCAAAAATTTTTATTTAAGTATATGCAGCTATACTTCTCTATATTTGTCTATATATTTTTCTATACTTCTCTATATTTGTTTATATATTTGCCGATACGTCTCTATATTTATTCATATACTTGTCTATACTTCTCTATATTTTTGTTCATACTTCTTTTTGTCCATATATTTGTCTATACTTTTCCATATTTGTTCCATATATTTGTCTATACTTCTCTATATTTGTCCATATATTTGTCTATACTCCCCTATATTTGTACTTCTGAATTATTAAAATGAATTATACAAATTAAAATTAATATTTTATATCATTTTTAATTTGCCCATACATTTTTATAAATGATTTTTTAATTAATCTAATCATTCTAGCCAAACTTCTAGTATAATGCATTTTTAAGTAAACAATTATATATCATTTAGTATCTAGAAAAGAATACTAGCTTTCCAAAAGCAATTCGGAAATATTTATTTCAGAGAAAAAAATGAACAATTTTTAAACATACACTTTTAATAATATATTCATAGCCACTTTTCAAAAAAATGAATTATTCATACCTTGAAAGGTAAACATTCTTTACTCCAGAATAATTTACTTTTATTTATTTTATTCTTACAAACACGCATTTAATTACATTCACTGGCTTGAAAAATTAAATATCGTTTTTCTGCTTACAAATTAAAATATTTGAATGTTTCGACGCTATCGATTAAGATTCTGACAAATCGATAATTTCGTATCGATTAAGAAGTCCCATGAAAAGACCTTCCGTCGTAGTTGGAACAGCAAATTGGTATTAGCTGCAGTATCCAATTTGCGATTACGGCTACACAGACATAAGTAGGGGGAAAGAAACAAATTAACGAGCAGCTGATGTCGGTATCTGATCGGTATCTGATTACTTTTTTGTCATATTTAGAGATTTGTTCAAGAATAAAGAAGATTATTAAAATATAAAGAATGTCTTGCAATAATTTCATTTTTAAGTTTGTAAAAGAGTTGATATTTAGGGATTTTGTAGTAAAAAAGATTTGTTCAAGATGTTTAAAAAATGAAGAGTTTTATTTACGAATATATAAAGAATAGAAGTCTATTTTCTTGCAAAAATATTTTCTCTATATTTGCCCACTTTGGGATGAATTCTATTTCAAGAAAAAATAGTCAGGAGTCATGTTCGATGTCCTATTGGAAAAGTTGGAAAACCCAATTCAGGCGATTGTCGATGACACTTTACTATGTTCTCAACCGTGTCTATTCGTTTGTAGAAGGAATGATTGTAGAGCACGCCACCAACTGTAATCAAACCTAGCACCTGCTATACTTCCAACAGGGAGCAAAAATTGTTTATCAAAATAATTAGCACAGTATTTCTATTTTACAAAAAGTAATATGTTTTATTTCTAAATTATATTTAGTAAACTACTTTATCGCTCTGGAGCTATGTACCCACAGGTTTCAGGTTCGAGTCCCGGTGGTGCCATGGTTGTTTTTAGTGGTTCGGAATCCACTATAAGCAAATAATAATTTAAGATATTGATAATATTTTATCAATTATGTAGAAAGGTTCAAGTGAATAATTTATTTTTTTAAAGCAAAAACATAATTGCAATTATTTATTAACTGATTATGAAGAAAAGATAAAATAATATTAAATGAAATAGCATTATATGAAACAGTAAATTAGGAAACTTCAGAAAAAAATGGTAAATAATTAAATAAGTTACAGTTAAAATTATTTCCATAAAACTCTAATCGTAATAAAACAAGTAATATAAAAATAAAATTTTTAAAGTCAATTCCTACTTTTTTTCACTATATTGCAGAAAGTTTTTTTAAGTTTATCTGGCGCTATCTACTGGTAGATATATGCAACTTAAATCTAAAAAAAAACTATATATTAATTCATTAAATTTAATGAATGAATTAATATTTGAAAAACTGTATTAACATCAAGTGTCATCCACTACAAGTTAAAAAAAAAATTTATTTGAACTTGAGTGGATGAATAAAAAAGTATTTTATTAACGATTGAAAATTTTAACAAGATATATATAGGGAGAGTGGGAGCTAATAGAAGGAATTAAAAAATAAAAAAAAATACTATTTATCAACCCACTAGTCATTATGTACTGGTAATTTAAATGGAAGAAACTTTCTTTCTTTATGTTTTTGTGAGCATGTTTTTCCTTTCATAAAACCCCCATTTCTATTCTATTCTATTCAAATCCTAATAAAATAAAGAGAAAAAAAATATTAACCAGACTCTCACCAAGAGACAAGAAAAACAAAATATAAAAATAGAAGCTCATTAGTTGAAGCAAAAAATTCAATTGTTCTCATACAAATAAACACCCACGCTTCAAATCTCGTGCTTTGTCATAATTAAAAGTAACGTAATTGATCTTCTCCTTATTTTTTTTTTTAATGTTTCACTTTAATTATTAATTTCAATTATGCATTAAAATTTCTATAATACTCAGCCAATAAATTATTTACATGAAAAGTTAAGCTAATATTATAGCGTTTTTTACAACGATTATTAGAAGTTTTGAAACAATTTTACAATTTTTTAGAACAATTTTACGATTTTTATAGTTTTTGAAAAAAAAAAAGCAAAAAAGCAATTTTCTAAAAAATTTGCGAGTTACGCTTTAAAATTTTATAATACTCAACCAGTAAATTATTTGCGTAAACAGTTAAGCTAGTATTATAGCGTTTTACAAAAAGATTATTAAAAAGTTTGGAACAATTATACAATTTTTTTGAAAAAAAAAGGCAAAAGAAATTTTTTTCAATTTTTGAAATATTCATTAAAAATCTATAGTACTCAATCAATAAATTATTTATATAAACGGTTAAATTAGTATTATAGCGTTTTACGACGATTATTAAAAACTTTGAAATATTATTACAATTTTTTTACATCAATTTTATAATTTTTTTACTATAGTGAACATTAATATCTTAATATAAAAGTTAGTATTTAATATTATTTTCAACATTTATTATTAATTACATTTTATTAACTTTTATAACTATTTTAAATTCACTAAAACACACTAGATGACGTTTTAAAAGAATGATTGCTGTATTTGAAAAGCAATAAAAAATAAAAAATGAAATTCTTAAATGTTATTGTTATTCTAATTAATTATAAATTTTTACTTTTTACTTACAGAATCAAATTGCAACATGATAGGAAATATTTTAACATTGTAATAAAATCTAAGATAGAATTATCAGATAAAAATATAATTAATATTTCTTTAAAGAAAATTAATCAAAAAGTAAACATGAAAAAAATTTTAGGTTTAAATTGAATTTTAAAGTTTTTAAATGTTTAATTGAAATTTTTTAGGTTTAAATTTTTCTTAAAACTGCTGCAATCAAATATTTTATAGATTGAAAAATAATGCAAATTCGATGTATTTTTTTAACTTCATCATAAATTAATTAAACTATTTTTTTTTTTTTTTAAATTAGAGAATTTGTTGAAACACGTAAAGTTGCTATTGTTATAAATTATTAAAAGATTTATACTACCAACAATCAGTATAGATGCAAGAATTTAAATTCATATATAATAAAAAAAATACTTTTCCTTTTTTAGTGTCAGTACTTGAAATGACATAATCAATTTACCATCTTTCACCAAAAAAATTGACTTATTTATTTAAAACCTTCCTGTAAATACAATATTTCACTTACAGCCTGTTTTATATTTATCAACTTAGAAGGGATGATTTATATAAACGTTCTTCCGTCAAAAATCACTGATTGTTACCATTTTAACCTTTTTTCAATTCCTTCTATTAGCTCACACTCTCCCTATGTATATCTTGTTCAAATTTTCAGTCGTTCATAAAATACTTTTTATTCATCCACTCAAGTACAAATACATTTTTTAACTTGTAGTAGATGACACTGGATGTTAATACAGTTTTTTTCAAATATTAATTCACTAATTAAATTTAATTAATGATTTAGTTTTTTTAGATTTAAGTTGCCTGTATCTACCAATAGATGGCGTCAGGTAAACTTTAAAAAATGAATGAAAATTATTTATAAAGGACTTTCTGCAATATAGTGGGAAAAAAGTAGGAATTGGCTTTAAAAATTTTTTTAAATTACTTGTTTTATTATACGTGAAAATGATGATATTCTGATATGAGCTCCATGGCGCTCACGACAAATAAAAAAAAAAAAAGTCACATGAAACGAAAATGAGTAAGAGTATAAGTTATTATTTAAAACAGATTCATTTCTTTGCACATTAAGAGAAAGTTCCACATCAAAAACTTTTAGTTTCTGATCCTAGGATTATTTAGAGTACCTTGGCTCCTGTTAGTCTAAAACTCGTGTCCTTGAAGACTTAAGGATACATGACTGAGGATTAGACATGAACAGTAGTTTAAGTCAATCAAAACAGAATTGATACACATATGTTATTATATATAATATAAATTATATCTTATATAAATTATTATTATTATATATTATATAAATAATAGGAAAAATAAAGACCAAAAGGCATAAACCAATACGATACGTTAAATTCAAAAGCTGGAAGATTTCTAATCCTCAAATTAATTTCTATTTAAAAAAAGTGGATTTTTACATTATTCTAGATTTATTGCTAAAGGAAAATTAACTTCTGCAATACGTATCATTTTCATTGTAGCATCATAATTCATAGGTACTGCAAGGATGACTCGGGAATGATGACAATGAAATTATGATTTAACACAGCCGTGAGGAGTTATAGAATTAGAGGGAAGGGTGTGGTCCTATTTGAAGAGGTCTTTAATCTTCGTAACTATTTCGAAACTAGATTGTTAATGAAATTTTTAAGAATAAAGATCTTGACAATGGGGGAAATTAGAAGTTTTATTTCTAATAAACACTCGTCTGCTGGTGATTTTAAATATGTATGTTTTAAATTGACATTAAATATGCATTGCTAAAAGATTAACCATTTTTGCCATTATCAAGTGTGTTCTACATTGGTACAGTTTTCAGAATGTGAATAGGTTTCAGTTTTCTCAAAATAGGTAATTAAAGGTAATTATGTTTGGGAAAGTTAATTTAACCATCATATTATATATTCAAATACATTGTGAATAGGTTTGCACATGATAAATTGAGATGTAAATAATTATTTTATTAGCTATTTTCCATGCTTTCAAGATATAGATTGCGCAACTATAATGATGTTAAATTTTGTATTCCAGATCTAAATCTACGATGAAGAACTTTGCAGGAAATTTCCTTGTTGCTGTCTCCATGATTGCTATGCTCTTAGGTACAGTCATGGTACCTGGTTATGAAGCTATGCATCATCATGGATATGGAGGAGGTGGTATTGCCGAAATGTTGGCATCAGGATTGGTCATTGAACTCATCAGGAATCACTATGGAAGGAGGAGGAGGAGCGTGGAAGGTTACGCCCACGAACACGAGGAACGCCCAATCGTGGAGGGCATGAAGGTCTTAACCATGTATCCTACCTCACTCGCTGTTCATATTCATGTATATATGTGTAAGATACATCTCTACTCATTCAAACTTGTATAAATTGTAAATTTCAATAAATGCATCATCTTTTCATTTTGTGTCGTCTTTTTAACGTTTATGTATAATCACGAAAATTATTTAACAACAATGACAAAAAATTCATTTATATCCTTTTATCAAAATACAAACTCGAAGATGACAAAGCCCCAATCAATCCTAGAATTCCTTCTTCAACTGATTGCCTTTTTATATTCGTATCGGTCTGATGGCCAATTGACTCAGCGCTCTGGCCATTGGTGCCACAAGTTTCAGATTCGAATCGTGGCAGTGGCATGGATGTTTTTGAGTGGTTTGGAATCCACGTTAAACTGTATGTCCCGGTCTAACTATCCTAAAGTGTGCAAAAAAGGACCATAGAGTAACAAATCAAACCAATCTGTATTCGTAAAAATATTTATGCAACTCTTGCCAAAAGAGAGCGCCAATATTACAATTTACTCGCCAAAGGTAAACGTATATTGCAGTCTTTATTAATTGAAATGGTTATGTTAAATCAAACAGTTTCCGTAATAAATAACATTTGAATAACAATAACTTTAATATATGAAATGTTTAAAATTTTATATTTCGAAATACATGCTCTTGTGTGCATGAATATCTTTCAGTTGTGCTCAAGGAAATGATGCTAACCTCCTGATGTCCACATGAAGATTTTTTTAATTACAGTTTACAAGGCATTCTAATCTTATATACCTCAAAATATCACCAAGCTTACAGGAGTAAGTAATAAACTAAGCAATGGTCAACAATGAACTATAAAAACAACACATAAGTATAAAAGAGAAGTAAAATAACAGAGTAAGGATTTAAGAATCATGAAAGTAGGAATTCACAAAAGGCAGTAAAACAAGCTTCGTGTTAACAAGTTGACAAAAATGTGGTGACCATTTGACATTTTGAAGTGTCTGTTTTTTTTTTTTTTTCCCTTAAAATTTTTCTTGTCTTAGTTTAAACATGAACGCCTAGAATTGATACTGATATTCTGTACTCCATATACATTGCAGTTTTTTAAAAGATCAGCTGATAAATGTTTAATTTGCTTAAATAAGAATTTAAATTACCATGTTCGGTCTTAAATGAAGTAGTTTTAAATTCGGTAAACAAAAAGAACACTTTGATTATAGAGGGAAACTACACATCAGATGACCTTTAGAAATTGTGGTGTAACAACTACGTCCAAATAATTCCCAACACTCATCAAGCACAATAAACTCAGCTCGACGGAAATCTCAGGTCTAAGCACATTGTGCATAACTCTATGAAAATCTCAGCTCTAGCACACTAAGCTCAGTTCTAAGCACAGTAACGCAATCAGAAGTTGTAGAAATTAAAAACTAGATGACGACTGAGTCTATACGTGTACACATTTTACATTAACAGTGGATATGCTTTAAAATTTTGAAGGGATCTCTCTGATGCAGTTTCCCTTAATGTCTTCTCATAATGTCTTATTTGCATCATTCCCAAAACTTAGCTCTAAGCACAACAAACTCAGTTCGACGAGAATCTCAGCTCTAGACACAGTAGCTTAGTACTGTGGGAATCTCAGCTCTAAGCACAGTAAATTTAATTCTATAAAAATCTCAGCTATGGGCACAGTAAGCCCAGCGCTATAAAATCTCTCAAGCACACTAATGCATTGCACAAGTTATAACTAGAGAAACCAGCAACAAGTTAGATGACCGGCGAACTATATGGGAAAACGCATTTTTACATTTTGACATTGGAGATGGCTTACGAGAATTTTTGAAGGGATCTCTCTGATGCAGTTTCCTTAATGTCTTCTCAGAGATAATAATCTATCATCACCACCAGTATAATTTTTTGATGGATCATAAGGTCTTCGCAAAAATATATAATTTAAAACCAAGATGGTCATAGTTTGGGAGAAATAAAAAGTGACTTTTTGAAAAAAGTTCGTGTTAGAGCACCAGTCTCCCATGTGTACATAATTTGTGTTATTTATAATAGCGTTTGATATCCTTTTATTACCTATTATGGTATGTCTCAAAAGTATTTTTTTCATCTGTATTTGTCGAACTTTTAGGAAATCTTAAATAACTAGAAACATGAAAACATCATGCAAAAATATGGATCATTTTCTGTATGAAAACTTGAACAATCTATTATTCAAACAACACGATACAATACTGTTGCATTAGAGATTGATACAGATAATGTTTCTACAATGAGAATTCCACACACTCTTTTCTCTTTCTCACTCTCGCATTCTCCATAGTCTAACAAGAGGAAAAAAATGTTAATGCGAGAAGTCAAGTCCAATGTATGGGGTCAGCTTGTCCTTAAAAGGAAGATCTATCAACCTTGAACTTTTTTACCCGTTGGCTAAATTTTTATTTCGAGAGACATGGTGAATCTTAACTCGTAGAATGGGTCAGACAATTATTGCACAGTATTACAGTTATAAAATTGACATTGGGCATCAGAATTTTCAAGAATCAGTACTGGTGAACAGATAAGGTGGTACTCGTGTCTATGGTAACACAAAGGAGCTCACATAAAACCTGAACAATTTGAAGTTTTTGGTTGCTTCATCCACTGATGACGTCACCATGTACATTTTTTTGCCCATTCATTTGAAAGAAGGAGCTGGCATATTTTGGCAACCACGAATCTATTCAAAACAACCTTTACTCAATTAAATGACTCAAATGACTGTAATACCCAAAACTGCCATAAAAAACCTTTGTAATGTTAGAAATGCATTGATGTAGATGGAGATTATTTTGATCACATATGTTTCAAACAATTCGTGTATGTAACTTTAAAAATTGTGTATTCAAAACATTTAATATTGGACAATCCAATAGAATATATTAAAATAATGTTATTTATTATTAAAAACTGAAGTTTCGTAAAGTAAATGGCAAATACACCAGTGAAAACCATTGAAAATAAAAAGTACGTTAAAATTCTCTATTAAAATATTTGACAAAATATTTTATAGTTAAAAATAAATCTTAATTCAATTAGTTTTATTTGTTCTTAGTGTTTAAATTACATTATATTTTATTTTTAACCATTCTTTCAAAAATTCAATGTTTTCTTCATCGTGTTTCCAAAGATAAATTAATATTTTAAAAAAACAAATGTATAGAACATATGCTTGAAAAGAGTTTTAAAATTAATTCTTACAATATCATACAATTAGATATTTTTTAAACTCAAATATTTCTGATTTTACATAATTCATACGAGCATTTATTGCTCTAATATTCTAAACGATTTCATTCTTTTGACATTTATTGCCTAAAAAGCAATTTTGTTTAATTATAGTATTTCTTTTTCATAAAAATATGAATTATTAATAGAAAAATATTTCAAAATAAACGTTTTTACGTTTAACAGATTCTTTCAACTTTTCAAGATAAAAGATATGCTTTTTTTTTGTATATGAATAATTTATTTTTAATCTAAAAAGAATAATAAATTCAATTGCAGAAATTGACATATTTTCTATTTGAACATCTTTCGGAGAATTAATATTTTAAAACGAAACACCATTTTCACTAGAATAAAATTTATAAACCTTTTCAAGCTGTTTTATTTTCCGAAAATTATTAGAAGTTATAATTGAGTATAAAGATCTTAATAATGTATAACATTTTGAATTTGAAGTAAATTAGTGATAAATACGATCCATACCGCTCCTCACACAAAAAAAATACTATGTTTATCTCATGTTAAAAATTTTTATTCTTTGAATAATTGCATTTTATTTAAGTTTAATTTAATTATATTAAATATATTTGCTAGCTAAGATGGTTAAATTCACACTAAGGCATACTCTTTTCCTTCTATTCACCTCACATCCATACCTTGCGCTATGTAAAACACTGCTAATTGAAAAAGGAGAAATATCGGTGGGTTTCATGTATACCACGAACCAGATTGAATAGCGAATTTTTTAAGTTTATTTCAATTATATTAAACATATTTCGCGCTTAGCTAAAGTGGTTAAAAAGCGCATTCCTACCCAGGTTCTGTTTTTGAGAAAATGTTGCGCACCTTTATGTAACTGACATACAGTACCAAATGTGACTGACCTTAATATTGTTTTAAAATTATTATAAATGAAAATAATTCGCCGAATTGTATATCATTCACCATCCTAATAAGTTGGAGCTAACATCATTTATCGAAATAATAATAAACATCATTAACTTGTTAAAAACAGTACAATTTTTAGAATTAAGTTAATAGGGATATTATTATTAGACATCTGTTATTTATACATATTTCATTCAAGGCGACAGAATTATAAATGTTTTATTCTTGCTTTTACAAAAAATGTATTATTCTATAATAAATATATTATTCTTGTTTTTTAAATTTAATCATAAGTTTAATTATTAAAATTAATTATAAGTTTCCACAAACGAGATGTAATGAGAGAGGAGAAGATATGCAGAGGGTTTTGCTAAAGCAGGGTCTCCAAACTACGGCCCGCGGGCCAAATCCGACCCACCAGTGTGTCATCAATCTGGCCCGCAATAGCGAATAGTTTATTGTTTCTGTAATAAAGTTGGATGAAAAACACAAAATGAGAATAACTCGGTTTTATTGACTTGATAGGTAAAGCTTAATGACAAAAGAAGCATAAAACGCAGAAAATTTAACTTAAGCATAACAACTAACAAATAATTGAAATGAATCCACTAACATTACCAAACATGAAAATAATG
>BPLR01004368.1:0-49441 GCA_021605095.1 Caerostris extrusa | reverse complement strand
TTACTCTGTCACCATTTATTTTTTAAGAATATAATAGTGTTAGTTTGAAAACTAAATTGAAACTAATACTTACAAATTATCAACTCATTTTTTTACAATAACTTAACTAACTACGAAAGTCATTTTTGAAAAATTGATGTCATCTGATGGCATTAAAAAATAAAGAATTTATTGAATAAAAATTAATTAACAGAAATTTTTTTTCGTTATTTTTTACTATGAATAATTTAATGAAATCATTAATTCAAAGAAAAAAACATTACGTGTTATAGTAAACTATGCTGAAATACACACATTTATATCTCTCTCTCTTTCTCTCTCTCTATATATATATAGAATGTGTGTATATATACAGGGGGGATTATAATTAAAGTTCCCCTTTCAAAATGTAGCGAAAAAGAACCACTGATCACAATGGGTTCAAATTTGAACTGAAGATACTTGAAGAAGGAGAAAACGGCAGGGCATCAAAAAAGTTAAAAGTGTAATAATAGACGGCGCTTTAAGCGGCGTAAAAAAGGGAATTCGCTGCCAGTGATATTTTGACTCAAAATTACAACGTATTTGGCATGAGTTGCACAGTAAACCAACTGTAGTGTTCAATATGCTTGATTTTTTCAGCTTTCGTCAGAAAAAAAGTCCTTCAACAGCTGTGACACTGTTAGTGGGAAAATTCATCCACCCCGGCAAAGTCATATCAAATTGGATGGGAAAAAATCGATGTAACTCTTTTTTATGCCCTACTGTTTCCCCCTTCAAGTTTTTCAGTTCACATTTGAACTCATTGTGACGAGTTCAAATGTGAACTGAATTATAATCATCCTGTATATACATTGATATATGAGGAAGAGATGGGCTTAGATATAAACCGATGCAATCACATGAAAACGCAAAAAGCAAAACTACTCTTCGCCAGGAATAGAAATTCGTTTAAAAGATCAACTCCCAACATATTACTCATGTCAATAATACCCAATCGAATACCTTTAACAGCAACTTGTTCGTTTCTGTTCACAAAGTAGTTTCATTATTACTCGGCTATTACTTCCCGTTCTCTCATTTTATGAAGTTTATTTTTATTCAAAATAATCCGAAGTGATATTTTTTTAACCAGCAACTGACTAGATGCTAAAAATATTAACATAGCACCCGAAACTCTCACGAATTAAAAGTGAAAGACAACGACATAATTAAAAGAACAAAAATTCGAAGAATTACCATTTAATTAATGTTGATGCGTATTTTCATAAACAACTTCTTAGCCAGAATTTTGGTTTATTGTGTTGACAGAATTTATTCTACTAGCAATTTTTTCATTTTCCAAATTACTATCGACGTATTGTAAACTTTTGTTCTGAGTTCTTATAATTTAGATTGCCAATAGTATTTTCTTTTCATTTATTGCTTTGTTCTGTCAAATTCGGGCGTTTTTAAATATGAGAAGTATAATCAAAATAAAAAATAAAATATAAATGCATTTTCATAAGAGCGTAGTTATTTGTAAATAGTTTTTAGTTAAATGAAAATTTAATTGCTTAGTATTTCTGTTCATGTTATTTTCTTTTCTTTGCGATAATAATTTAATACAACCTTTTTTTCTGTTTTTATTTATTGAATTTGCCTGTAAAATTAAATTAGTTTTTTAAAAAATAACTGAAAATAACATAATGAAATAAAATAGATATTTTCCTCCACAATTTAACCCTTACATTTTTTTTTTTTTTTCATTTGCACCGTTGTTCCCTAAGTTAAATGGTTTTAAATCCTTAATTGTAGTGAGCACGACCTGCGATAATCGAATACTGATACTACGCTCAGTTGCTGATATATATTACCTTTTATTATTTTAGTGTTCCACTTATATATGTCACGAACATCCGACTCGTGCCACTGAAACCGACTGAGCCGTTGCCACAGAGCTCGACTTCGTGGTCCAGTGCTAACGTGAGACGTAAGTCACTGATTCAATGATGGCGACTTTGTTGTAGACACTGTTTCAAAACATGCACGCTGCAACGCACGCTGCCAGCACATTTGATCATCATCTCTCTTTTCGCAAGCTTTGCCCATTATCGCGTCTACAGAAGTATCTAGCTTGCTTTTTGTGGCCAAGCAACTGCTTACGTAAGAAGAATATTGTGGTTGAATATTTGTCACACTACAGTTGCACAATGAGAAGTTAGTGAATAGGGAAATCCCAGTTCAATTCCATTTGATGGCGTGCATTGCAATTACTTTGAAATTTCATTTATTTATTTTAAAAATGAGAAATAAATACAGACAACGACTATTGCGAAAGTGTATCTCGAATTAAGAAGCTTGCCTAATGAGAATATCTGGGTATTCTTCCATTTAACACTGAACTGTGGCCGATCATTTCCTGAACTTCTTCCAAAAGACAACTCAGATTAAACAGACAATAGCATACTGAGTTGTACTCTTAACAACTGGCAGCATGTAAATGAGATCTCATACTGAAAATTACTGCCTCATTGTGGAATAAAACTCAGTTGAAATTTTATTATTTTTAAATAATTTTGGTTTCTTGATTTGGCATATTATGCTTAATTATATATATATATATATATCAGTGTAAATTTATTATTGTCATCGGTTTAATCTACACGTTCATTTTACATCTGAATTTTATTTGATTCAAAACGGCTTTTCCTTTAATGAAGTAGTAAGCATATCAACAGGCTGCATGTACAAGATGGTGAAATACTGTAGCTAGAAAATAAATATGCGGCGATACTTAGAGATACGAGTGTCTTCACATGAAATTTTATTGGCATGATGTTGATTTTGATGGTGACTGTGATATCGTTTGTAAACATTTCGTATCGATAGGTTGGAATTTGAGGGAGTTTCGAGTTTCCATCCCAATAACAAGTAATAGCAGGACACTTATTCCTAAACGTCATCCTTGAAAGAAGACGGCCATGGATATACCATCCTTGTTCATGGTATACAGTTTGATATACGAATACCATCTCATACTAGTTCTTTGAGATAGGAGTACCACATTATACTAGATGTTTTGAGATAAGAATACCCAATATATTAGACTTTTGAGATATGAGTTGACACGAAATCGATTTTTTTTTATACTAATCGATGACGCCCAAACTGCCATTCCACACAGATTTCGGAGTCTTAGTAAAGAATATAACCAAAAATTCTTGTCCCAAATATAACTTGAATCTGATTCAGACTAGGAGTGGGAAGGCAAAAATTGGGATTCATCTATCGAACTTTACAACTGTTGATTATTTGAGATGTAGTTTGTGATAACAGTACCTGTTCATACTAGTTCTTGGAAATATGAGTACCCTCTCATAATGGTTATTTGAGATAGAAGTACAACATTATAACAGTTTTTTGAGATACGAATACCATCATTTTAGTTTTTTTAAGATAGGAGCTGTCACAAAGTCGATCTTTTTGAGATACAAATTCTATGGCATCATAACTGCTACTCCGCATCACAGATTCATGAATCGTGATGAAAAAGGTAACCAAATATAATTTGAATCTAATTTAGAATAAGAGCTGGAAAAAGTAATAAGTCGAGATGCATCTGTTGAACTTTACAAATGTTTATTATTCCCCCTCCTCCCTAACTCAAGTGCACACAAAGAAAAGTGAGCTCTTGAGAAACCAATCCAAGTTACGAAAGATAATTTTCTTCCGTTTATTAAAAAAAAAACCAATTCTTAGACAGTTTTCTATTTGAAACGTCCTGCTACTGAAAGTGGCGAAAGCTTGGCAAAAAAAAAAAAAAACTAATGAAAATTAAGTTATACAAAAGTGGAAAAAAATCATTACCTTACGCTAATCATCTCCACCAAAATATATTTCTTTCTGCAGATTCACTTTCATGTATGTAATTATGTGTTTGGTTTTATTTTACTTTTAGCACAATATTTGTCCATTATAATATATTTTATCAACAAATTGGAGTGATGTTTGGATGGAGATCTGATGGCTAAGTGAAAAAGCTGTCTGGCGGCATGGCGTTTGCAGTGGTCCGGAATCGACTTAAAACCGTAGGTCCCTGTTTAACATGCATGAGAGCATTTCCTGCTTCGGAATCTGCCAGTAGGCAGATGCCCATGGTCTAACATGGACTGTAGAGCAAAAAGTTTTTTTATGTGGTTGAAATATATAAATTATATATTAATTAAATTCAATGGGATACAATGATTTGACATACGAATATTTTAACTTACCAGTGCAGACATGGAATGAATGAAACTCGTATTTCAAGTACTACTGTATTATGGAAAATTATGTAAACATTTATTCTTGCTTGACCGAGCTTTACATTATTTTTAAAGAAAATATAAGCGAGATATGCAGAAAATTTCCAAGAAAGTACCTGTAGAGCAACTCGAGATAAATAAATGTTTTTTGCCGTTCATTTTAAATTCTGACAAATTTAATTTCTAGAACGAAGTAAATTCTTACTTAAAGTTTTTTAAGTTAAGGAATGCAACAGTTTTGGAAGAATATTTTCCATTTCTGCAGGCAAAATTTAAATTACTTTTAAGCCTCTAGGATTATTTTAACCTGCATTTCATGAGCGCGAGGAAATTTTTCTCAAAATTTTATAGAATTACTGTCACTTAAAAGTATTTTAAAAGTTTCTCAAAACGAACTTTTTTTTTGCTACTTATTCGCACTGATATAGTAAACAAACTTCGAAGAACGTTTTTTTTATATTTTTTTTAAACTCCCATATTCCAATACGATAAACGTAAGCCTACGGACTTAAGATTTCAAAATCAAGAAAAAAAGAGGGAACCCCCCTTTTTTCAACTTCGAAAATTTTCATTTATATATCCATATATATATTCTCAGACAGATGCTTTTTCAAACATTCCTTTGCGCACCATTCTTTTAGTGTTAACCCCGGTACCTACGACTACTAGAAAAGTAATAGTAATAAATAAAAAAAAAGAAAGAATTCTTAAGGACCGAAAATCGTTAAGATTTAGAAAGGTACAAGAAACAGTTTCTAGAAAGAGGTAGAAGAAAAATATTTATTTATTTTTCCTTTTGACTGAAAAGAACAAAAGTTTTTCTTTTTCCGAAACTTTTCATGTCAGATATGCGTTCATATATCTAGACGTTTAGAGAGGGGGGGATAGGAGGAAAAGAGATAAAAATATTAAACAAGCAAACAGCATGAAAAGAGTCCACAGACTAATCGTATCAAACGCAAGCCAAAATATTTCCACCTTTACCTTTCGCATTGCTGAAAGCTGGAATTCTTGTCTGAAAAGGTTTTTCTGTGGGTGCTTCAAGTATATCGCCACGTGCGTGGAAAAAATTTCTTTTTCATTATTTACTCCAAAAGCGCGATATATAATTGACTTGTGTGAGGCGCAAACTCAATATCAGAGGGGTTTGCATGAATTGAAAGTTATTGCCCCTGAAATATTCAGGGCTTCTTTTTTCCTTTAATTAATTTTTTCTCAGTTTCAGACTTCTATTGGGTCATATATTTCTAGCTAAAGGTCCTTCCCACTTCGGTGTCAAAATAGGAATTTTCCGTTTTTTTTAAAGCCTCTTATACTTTATACTAAATAAAGAATGTTCGTGAAATAAATTTCCTGAATTTTTTTTTTTTTAAATAATCTAAATGCCAACTATATATCAACAGTTGCTTGCGTGCTGTTACACCAGGGTAGGTACGTGATAGCTGCCGTGCAAAAAGGCAAACCTTTTGATTCCGTTTATGATACTACTACAGCCTCCTCTATTTTTAAAAAATTGTAGATTGAGTTTGTATTAAGCCGGAGAGTCTAGTATTTTGAAGTAAAAGTTATGTTCTCTCAAATATAAAAAACAGCAATTTTCCTTAAACACCGTTAAGAATGCAAGATTTCCTATACTCGTTCTAAATGAAGTACTATACTCACATGGTATTCACCATTATAACGGATCCACAAATTTAATTGATTAAGGGGAACATTGTGATTGGTTTGATTTGTCGCTCTACTGCCATTTTGAGCCCACTTCGGGCTAATTAGACCGTGATTTGCAGATTAACGTGGATTCCGCACCACTCACAAACGTCCCTGCCACTATCAGGATTCGAACTTGAAGCCTGTGGTGCTAACGGCCGAAGCCCTAGTCTTTGACCATCAAGTAACACAGCTTTATAATTCTAGTCCTAGTTGTGCCATGGATGTTTGTAGACGTCCGGCATTCACTTTATACCGTAGGTCGCTGTCTAATATTGCTGTTGGGGTAGGGCTAATAATTCTACCCAGGAAAAAAATTACTGTTTCTGTACAACTACATCTACCAGTAGAAAAAAATGGTTCTACATGTACTGTTGTGAAAGAGAGTTCGTTAGTTTTGTTGGTTTAAATGAATAAATTATATTATAATTAAATTCAATAGAGTAAGTTGATTTGAGATACTAGTATTTTAACTTACCAATACAGTAGTGGAATGAATTAAACTCGTATTTCAAGTGCCACTGTATTATAAAAAATACAGGCTTTTATTGCACATAAACTAAATCATGACTAATGTAATTATTCTCGAAATAAATCTAAACAATTATTCTTGATTGCCCCGATCTCTACTTCATTTTTTAAAGCAAATATAAACAAGATACACACACAATTCTCAAGAAAGCACCTGTAGAGCAACCAGAGATAAATAAATGTTTTTTGCCGTTCATTTAAATTCTTACAAATTTAATTTCTAGAACAAAATAAATTCTTACTTAAAAGTTTTTAAGTTAAGGAATGTAATAGTTTTGGAATTTTTGGGAAGAAGCATCCAGCCTTATTTTAACTGCATTCTATACGCGTGAGTGAAATTTTCCTCAAAATTTTATAAAATTACTGTCACTTAAAAAGTATTTTTAAAGTTTCTCAACTCGTACTTTTTTGCTACTTATTCGAACTGATATAGTAAACAAGCTTCGAAGAACGTTTTTTTTTTTTTTTTTTACCTCCGTATTCGAATGCGATAAACGTAAGCCTACGGACGTAAGATTTCAAAATCATGAAAAAGAAGAAAAAAAAATCTTTTTTTTAAAAACTTCGAATATTTTTCATATATCCATATATATATATATATATTCTCAGCCAGGTGTTTTTTTCAAACATTCCTTTACGCAACATTCCTTAGTGCCAACGACTAGAAAACTAATAGCAATAAATAAAAAAAAAAAAAAAAAGAAAAGTATTCTTAAGAACCGAAAATCGTTAAGATTTAGAAAGGCATAAGAAACAGTTTCTAGAAAGAGGGAGGGAAACAAAATATTTATTTATTTTTCCTTTCGACTGAAAAGAACAAAAATTTACTTTTTTCCGAAACCTTTTATGTCAGATATGCATTCATGTATCTAGACGTCTAGAGGGGGGGGGGATAGGAGGGAAAGAGATACAAATATTAAACAAGCAAACAGCATGAAAAGAGTCCACAGACTAATCGCAGCAAACGCAAGCGGAAATATTTCCACCTTTCGCAATGCCAAAAGCTGAATTCCTCTCTGAAAAGGTTTTCCTATGGGTGCTTCGAAAAAGAAATCGCCACGTGCGTGGAAAAAAAAAAAACTTCTTTTTCATTATTTACTCCAAAAGCGCGATATATAATTGACTTGTGTGAGGCGCAAACTCAATATCAAAGGGGCTTTGCGTGAGTTGAAAGTTATTGCCCTTGCAATATTCTGGCTTCTTTTTTCATTTCATTAATTTTTTTCCATTTCTGACTTCTATTGGGTCATATATTTCTAGCTAAAGTTCTTCACACTTCGGTCGAAAAATAAAGATTTTTTCCCTAACCTCTGATAACATACTTTGTATTAAATAGTGAATGTCAGCGAAATAAATAAATTTCCAGCAAATACCTTTTTTAAAAAAATGTCTAAATGTCAACTAAACATCAACAGTTGCTTGCTCCGTTGTATATCAAGATCGGTTCTGCTGGTTAGTGTGCAAAAAGTCAAATATTTTATTCCCGTTGAGGGCTTTGCTATAACCATTGTAAAACAGTTTCAATTTGAATTGCGATGGAGAATCCAGTATTCCCAATCAAATAAAGTTGTAATATCTCAAATAGAAAAAACAGAAATTTTCCTTAAACTCCGTTCCAGAATTGGTCTGATTAAGCCAATTGGCTAATACTCTGGCCTTTATTACCACAGGCTTCAAGTACGAATCCTTACTATGACATTGATGTGCCACAGCAAGTGTTTGGTTTTTATTTTATTTGTATACAATATTTGTTCATTATAATATATTATTATAAAAAAAATGGAGTAGAATTTTTCTTGCAAAATTTTGTAATTAATAATTATTAAATCTGATGGACGAGTGACTAGAGCTCCATGGCGCTCACTGCCACAAGTTTCTGGTTCGAATCCTTGTGGTGGCGTGAATGTTTGTAGTGGTTAGTAATCCTCTTTAAAATGGTATATCTCTGTCTAAAATGACGGTTGGATGTAGGGCTGATTATCTTAAATGAATACGTTATATTTTAATTCATATTATTCATTTCAATTCAAAAGTTAAAATATTTTAATTCGAATATTTTAACTTACCAGTACGAGTCATAGAACGAATAAAACTAGTATTTTAAGTAACACTATATTATGGAAAATGATAGGCTTTTATTGCACATAAATTAAATCATGACATTAAAGTTATGCTATAAATAATCTAACATTCATTCTTGATTGATAGAGCTCTACCTTCTTTTTTAAAGGAGATATAAACGAGATCTTACTTAAGTTTTTTTTAAGTTGCGGAATGCAACAGTTTGGGAATTTTCGAGCAGAAAAATAAGAATATTTTCCATTTCTGAAGGAAAATTAAATTACTTTTTTGGAGCGTCCAGCCTTATTTTAACCCTCATTCTATGCGCGTGAGGAAATTTTCCTCAAAATTTTATAGAATTACTGTCACTTAAAAAGTATTTTAAAAGTTTCTCAACTAGCACTTTTTTTTACTTATTCGAACTTATATAGTAAACAAGCTACGAAGAACGTTTTTATTCATATTTTTTTAACCTCCCGTATTCCAATTCGATAAACGTAAGCCTACTGACTTAAGATTTCAAAATCATGAAAAAGAAAAAAAAATTTTTTTTTTTTTAAAAAAACTTCAAATATATTCCTTTTATATATCCATATATATTCTCAGGCAGATGTTTTTCAAACATTCCTTTGCGCAACATTCTTCAGTGTTAACCCCGACCCTACGACTTCTAGAAAAGTATTAGTAATAAATAAAAAAGAAAAGAATTCTTAAGGACCGGAAATCGTTAAGAATTAGAAAGGCATAAAAAACAGTTTCCAGAAAGAGGGAGGATAAAAAATATTTATTTATTTTTCCTTTCGAACTGAAAAGAAAACAAAGTTTTCTTTTTCGAAACTTTTATCTCAGATATGCATTCATATATCTAGATGTTTTGAGAGGGGTAGAGGAGGGAAAAGAGATAAAAAATATTAAACAAGCAAACAGCATGAAAAGAGTTCACAGACTAATCGCAGCAAACGCAAAGCGGAAATAATTCCACCTTTACCTTTCGCATTGCCAAAGATGGAATTCCTGTCTGAAAAGGTTTTTCTATGGGTGCTTCAATCGCCGCGTGCGTGGAAAAATTATTTCTTTTTCATTATTTACTCCAAAAGCGCGATATATAATTGACTTGTGTGAGGCGCAAACTCAATATCCAAGGGGCTTGCGTGGTTGAAAGTTATTGCCCTGCAATATTCAGGCTTCGTTTTCCATTCATTAATTTTTTCCCTCAGTTTCTGACTTATGTTGAGTCATATATTTCTAGCTAAAAGGTTCTTCACACTTTCGTAGGCAAAATAGGAATTTTTGTCCCTAAACCTCGATACCTTATACTAATTTACTGTCTACTACTTTAGTAATAGAACTACTTATACTAAATTTAAATGTCTTAATGTTTACTATACATCAACAGTTGCTTGGTCGTGTTGAATCAGCATCGGTACGTACTGGCTAAAGTGCAAAAAGTCAAATGTTTGTTTTCAGTTGATGGTGTAACTACAAACACTGATTTTAAAAATATGCAGATTCAATGAATATTGTAACGGAAAATCTAGAATTGTCAATCAAGTAAAGTTGTGATCTCTCAAATATAAAATACAGCAATTTTCCTTAAAATGCATTCCGAAAGCGCCCTGATGGCCAATTGGCAATGCTCTGGCCGTTGGTGCCACAAGTTTCCGGTTCGAATCCTTGCTGTGGCATTGATATGCCACCGCAAGTGCTTGGTTTTATTTTATTTGTATACAATATTTGTTTATTTATAATATATTAGTATAAAAAAATCGTAGTGAGATTTTTTTCTTGCAAAATTTTGTAATTAATAATTTGGTGTTTTGGTGGTTAAAACGAATAAATTGTATTTATTATATTTTAATTCAATTCAATAGCGTAAACTGATTTGAGATATGAATATTTTAATTTATCGGCACTGTAGTGGAACGAATTAAACTCATATTTCAAGTACCAATGTATTCGGGAAAATATATACATTTATTGCACATAGACTAAATCATGATATCGAAGTAATGATATAAATAGTCTAAATATTTATTCTTGATTGGCCGAGCTTTATATCCTTTTTAAAAGGAAATATAAACGAAATATGCGGAAAATTTCAAGAAAGTAAATGGAGAGCAACCCGAGATAATTAAATGTTTTTTTCGTTCATTTAAATACTTACAAATTTAATTTCTGGAACAAAATAAATTCTTACTTAAAAGTTTTTTAAGTTAAGGAATGCAACAGTTTTGGAATTTTCCAGCAGAAAAATAAGAATATTTTCCATTTCTGCAGCAAAATTAAATTACTTTTGGAGCATCCAGCCTCATTTTAACATGCATTCTATGCCCGTGAGGAAATTTTCCTCAAAATTTTATAGAATTACTGTCACTTAAAAGTATTTTTTAAAGTTTCTCAACTCGAACATTTTTGCCACTTATTCGAACTGATATAGCAAACAAGCTTCGAAGAATGTTTTTTTTAAATTTTTTTAAACCTCCCGTATTCCAATGCGATAAACATTAGCCTACGGACTTTAGATTTCAAAAACATGAAAAGAAGAAAAAAAAAAAACTTCCTTTTAAAAAAAAAAAAATAATTTTCCTTTATATATCCATATATATATTTCTCAGGCAGATGTTTTTTCAAACATTCCTTTGCGCAACATTCTTTAGTGTTAACCCCGGTACCTACGACTTCTAGAAAAGTAACAGTAATAGTAATAAATAAAAAAAGAAAGAATTCTTAAGGACCGAAAATCGTTAAGATTTAGAAAGGCATAAGAAACATTTTCTAGAAAGGAGAAAAAAAATATTTATTTTTTTTTCCTTACGTACTGAAAAGAAAAAGGTTTTTCTTTTTCCGAAACTTTTTATGTCAGATATGCATTCATATATTTAGAGGTTTAGATAGGGGGTTTGGGGAGGTCGAGGGAATGTGATAAAATATTAAACCAGCAAACAGCATGAAAAGAGTCCGCAGACTAATCGCAGCAAACGCAAGCGGAAATATTTCTACATTTACCTCTTGCATTGCCGAAAGCTGGAATTCCTGTCTGAAAAGGTTTTCTATAGGGTGCTTCAAAGAAAAAATCGCCACGTGCGTGAAAAAAATAATTCCTTTTTCGTTATTTACTCCGAAAGCGCGATATATAATTGACTTGTGTGAGGCGCAAACACAATATCAAAGGGGTTGCAATATTTAGGCTTCGTTTTTTTGCTTTTATTATTTTTTACTCAGTTTCTTATATTAGGATATATATTTCTAGCTAAAAAGGTTCTTCACACTTTGGGGCAAAATAGGCATTTTTAAAAAAAGTCTAAATGCCAACTATATATCAACGGTTGTTTGTTCTGTGATGTGACAGCATAGATACCTGTTGGTTAACGTGCAAAAAGTTGATGTTTGATTCCAATCCAAGTTGATGTTTGCTATACCTACTAATTTTTAAAAAGAGCAGATTCAATGGTTATTGTGACGAAGAAGAAGAAATCTAGTATTGTAAATCAAGTAAGGTGTGATTTCTGAAATATAAAATATAGTAATTTTTCTTAAACTCCGTTTCAGAAGCTCGCTGATGGCCAATTGGCAAATGCTTTTTCCTTTGGTATCACAGCCTTTGGGTTCGGATCCGGGCGGGGACACGTTTGTTTGTTAGTTGTCCCCGTCAGCCCAAAAGTGTGCACAAAATGACCGTAGAGCAGCTAACCAAACTATCTTTTTCATTGGTGCAACAGCCCCATGGTGGACAAGACCCTCTGCCTACTGGCAGATTTTTAAGACAGGGAACGTTTTCTTATTAAGGTGTAAGGTTGTCATACTACGCCCAACGTTCTGCAGTCATATTAGAATGGGTCCTGAATGGCCGAATGTCAAGCGCTCTGGCGCTCGGTGGCGTTTCGGGGTTCGAGTTCCGGCGGTGCTATGCATGTTTGGTTCTGAAACCAATTTAACCCATAAATGTCCCGGTTTAATATGACTGTTGAGCTTAGGGGCTGACAACCATACCCCGTAAAAAAGTAAGGAGCCAAGTCAGATTTCTTCCTACGGGAGCTCCATCACAACAAAAGCTGCCTCCTTTTCCCTTCTGCCATGAGTAAACAAGGGTTCTTGGGCTTGGTCTATTTGTTGCTGTCTACCAAGTGGGATAAGAAACAACAATAACAACATTTATTTCTATAGATTCGCTTTGACATGTAATTATTTTGTGTTTAGTTTTTATTTTATTTGTATAAAATATTTGTTCATTATAATATATTATTATAAAAGATTGGAGTGGTGTGTTAGTGGGTAAAAGAATAAACTATATTTTAATTTAATTCAATGGGTTAAGCTGATCTGACAAATGAATATTTTAACTTACCAGAACAGTCGTGGAACGGATTAAATTCGTATTTCAAGTACCAATTCATTATGGAAACGATATGCATGTATTCACATAAACTATGATAGTATGCTATGAATTAGTCTAAACATTTATTCTTGATTGGCAAAGCTCTACCTCTTTTTAAGGAAATATAAACGAGATATGCAGAAATATTTCAAGAAAATACCTGTAGAGCAACCAGAGATAAATAAATGTTTTTCCGTTCATTTAAATTCTTACAAATTTAATTTCTAGAACAAAATAAATTTAAAAGTTTTTTAAGTTAATGAATGTAACAGTTTTGGAATTTTTGAACAGAAAAATAAGAATATTCCATTTCTGCAGAGAAAAATTAAATTACTTTTGTAGCATCCGGCCTTATTTTAACATGCATTCTATGCGCGTGAGGAAATTTTCCTCAAAAATTTTTTATAGAATTACTGTCATAAAAAGTATTTTAAAAGTTTCTCAACTCGTACTTTTTTTACTACTTATTCGAATTGATACAGTAAACAAGCTTCGAAGAACGTTTTTATTATTATTTTAAAAAACCTCCCGTATTCGAATACGATAAACGTAAGCCTACGAACTTAAGATTACAAAATCATGAAAAGAAAAAAAAGAAATCTCTTTTTAAAAAAATCGAATATTTTCCTTTATATATCCATATATATATTCTCAGGCAGATGTTTTTCATGTAACATTCCTTTGCGCAACATTCTTTAGTGGATTAACCCCGGCACCTACGACTTTTAGAAAAGTAATGTAATAAATAAAAATCGAAAGAATTCTTAAGGATCGAAAATCGTTAAGATTTAGAAAAGGTAAGAAACAGTTTCTAGAAAGAGGGGAAAAGAAAAATATTTATTTATTTTCTTTCGACTCTTCAAAGAACAAAGTTTTTCTTTTTTTCCAAATAACGTTTGTAAACGTCAGATATGCATTCATATATCTAGACGTTTAAAGGGGTGGGAATAGGAGGAAAAGAGATAAAAATATTAAACAAGCAAACAGTTTGAAAAAGAGTCCACAGACTAATCGAAAAACTGTTCAAGCGGAAATATTTCCCCTTTACCTCTTGCATTGCCGTTCGGAATTGCATGAATGAAAAGGTTTTCTATGGGTGCTTCAAAAAAAAATCTAGCATAGGTGGAAAAAATTTCTTTTTTCTTATTTACTAAAAAGAGCGATATAATTGACTTGTGTGATAAACTCAATATCAAAGGGGTTTGCGTGAGTTGAAAAGTTATTGCCCCTGCAATAGTCAGGCTTGTTTTTCTTTCATTAATTTTTTTTTAATCAGTGTCTGACTTATATTGGGTCATATATTTTTAGCTATAAGTTTCTTTTCACTTTGGTGGCAAAATAGGATTTTTTTTTTTGTCCTTAAACTTCTGATACTTTATAGCAAATAAAGAATGTCCGCAAAAATAAATAAATTTCCATCAAATACCTCTTTGTTGGAAAAAAATTTCTAAACGCCAACTATACATCAACAGTTGTTTGTTTTGTAATGCATCAGCATCGGTACGTGTTGGATAGTGTGCAAAAAGTTAAATGTTGAATTTTTCCATTTGACAATGTTGCTATAGACACTGTTTTTAAGAATGAGCAGATTCAATGGGTATTGTAACTTGAACAAGCTTCGAAAAAAGTTTTTGAACAATCTTCGAAAAACATTTTTGATTATTTTTTTTAAAATCTCGTATTCGAATACGATAAACGTAAGCCTACGGACTTAAGTTTTCAAAATCATGAAAAGGGAGAAAAAAACTCTTTTTTTAAACTTCGAATATTAAATGAGTATATTTCTATCATTCATCTTTTCTATTCGTCTCTATTTTGTTTTCTAAGGCGAAACATAATAATCAGAAATTTGGATAAGAATAAAAACCTTGAACACACTGCAATTATCCTTAGGTAGTACCTGTGACAATATTGCTGCTCGCAGAATGGTAATTGGGTAACCATGTCAACTCTAAACTGTGATAACTTGAACGAAGACATATTCTCGTTTACTGCGTTGCGTTTCTTGTTCGAACAGTCTTCAAACATTAATAGATTCGATGGCGAGTAAATAACGTGTGTAAACGTCTCGAATTGATAACTTGGTTGTCTGGTGGGAATTTTGGGATTTTCTGCTATATGACACGAAAATTCATGGGGAGTTACCAAAAAAATGTTCTATAAAATAATGTTTTTCTTCCTCATCACCCGTCTGTGATCTGTTCGGGAAATGCATAAGAAAACGGGTTTACTGATGTTAAAAAATGATAGTCTCGGAGTTATAGTCTATGATGGTCTACAAAGCTAGGTTTTCTTAAAACTAATTCTTTCGTTATATAATAATTCGTTATTTATGTACGTCAAAGCATTATATCATAGAAAATGAAATATGAAGTAGACATGATTTTGTTCATTTAATATTAATTTATTTTATTTAATAATTTGGACAGATCTCTACTTGGAGACGGAATAATATGTTGATCCCTAAACTAGGAAGATTGTCCATATCTCATTTAAATTCTAGAACATCAAAAAAGAATAAATGGAAGACGTGATTCACTGATGTTAAAAAATATAGTCTCGGATTATATTCTATGATTGTCTACAAAGCTAGGTTTTCTTACTAAACTATGCTATTCATTATATTATAAATTCATATCAAAGCGTTATATCATAAAAAATTAAATATAAAGCTGGAATTTCTTTCATTTAATATTAATTTATTTTATTTAATAATTTGGATGGCGTCTCTACTTGGACACAGAATAATATTTTGTTCCCCAAAGTAGGAAGATTGTCCATATATGATTAAAATCTAGAACAGCGATACAATTTCCCATTTTCAATACAAGACATATCTTGAAAGATGTCGAGAATGCCTTTCTCGTAGTAGTCAAATGTTAATACCTTCTTCCTGTTAAAGGCATCTCTTTTTCCAATCAGTTTATAGAACTCTATTCATTTTAAATTGATAATAGAAAAGAATGGGTGAAGGATAGCAAATTCAGATTTAATACCTGTATTCAATCTTATCCGTTCTTTTCGAAGTTCGAGCTCGTCGAAAGCCGCTTTCTTCTTCCCTTTTAATTGCAGATCATGAATTGGGCTTACTCTTTCCTCGGTGTAGTACTCTAGGACGCTGTGAGCAACAGATCACAGTGATTTCTCTCGCTGTTCTTCACAAATTTTGCGTGTGGCGATACACCGACGATTGGAAATGGCATGGTGCTTCGTCGTAAATGGATTGAGGTTCAGAGTAAGATTTCAGTGTTCTATTATTAAATTTTTATGTTGTAGTGTGAAACTTGATTATCAGCTTCAAGAAAAGGTCTTTTATAATTTTTCAGTTATTTTTATACACCATTGTCTTATAACTACAATTTACCAAAATGCTATTTTCAATATTTTCAAGGTTTATATGTAAATAAGTGACTTCGTTATGGGACACACAAATAAATTAAATATCGTACATCAGAACTACCGTTGAACCTAATTTAATATAATTGGACCTGATTTAGTCCTATTTAATATTATTGATTCTGATTTAATATTATAATCTTTTAACACGATTTAATATATTGGATTAAATTTGATATAATTTTAGTTAACACTATTTAATATTACTGGATCTGATTTAATATGATTTAATATAATTGGAACTTATTTTACACGATTTAATATAACTGGACCTTAGTTAGTACTATTTAATATTACTGGATTTAATATGATTTAATATATTTGGGCCTGACAGGTCTCTACTTGGAGGCATAATAATATTTTGATCCCCAAACTAGTAAGATGGTCCATATCTGATTTAAATTCTAGAAAAGCGACACAATTTCCTGTTTCCAATACAAGACCTATCTTGAAAGAAGTGGAGAATACCTCTCTCGCAGTAGACGAATGTTAATACCTTCTCCTATCAGACGTCTCCTTTTTAAAAAACCAGATTTATAAAATATCATTTTAAATTGAAAGAGAAAAGGACGGATAGAGGACAGCAAATTCAGATTTAATACCTCCAAGGCACAGTATTTAATCTTGAGTCTTTCTTTAACCTCGTGCTCGTCGAAAGCCGCTTTCTTCCTCCCTTGTAACTGCAGCTCATGAATTGGGCTCACTCTTTCCTCGGTGTACTCTAGGACGCTGTGAGCAACAGATCACAATGATTTCGCTCTGGTGTGGAGCGATATTTCTCGCAGTGTTCTTCACAAATTTTTGCATGTGACGATACACGAGCAGTGCCTTGGAAATGGCATGTTGCTTTCGTCGTAAATAGGATTGAGGAAAGTTTAGAGTAAAATTTCTGTGTCCCTTTTATTAAATTTTTATGTTGTAAGACACCAAGCGAAAAAATGATTCTCAGTTCTGGGAAAAGATCTTTTATTTAGTGTTTAATAATCTTTCAGTCTTTTTTAAAGTTATTTTTTATACACTATTTTCTTAGAAAATGAAGTCTACTTACCAAAGTGGTATTAATCCTTATAAATTAATATTTTCAAGGCTTATATGTAAACAAGTGACTTCGTTGTTGGAACACACAAATTTATTAGATGACGTACGTCTGACCTACTATTGAACCTAATTTAATAAGATTTAATAACTGGACTTGATTTAACACTTGGTTCTGATTTAATATGATTTATTATAATTGGACCTGATTTAACTCGATTTATTATTATTGGATCTGATTTAATATATTTAGGCCTGCTTTAGCACGATTTAATATAACTGGACTTCATTTAACACTATTTAATATTACTGGATCTGATTTAATATGATTTAATATAATTAGATCTGATTTAATAGGATTTGTTTTTTACATTGACATTTTCTTAACTTTTTTTATCGTAACATTCATTCAATTTTCCATGCACATTAAAATTTATTGTTCACACTTTACGGCCAATGTGATGTCTATATCAATGCTGACAAGATGCTATATTTTACAATTCGAGTACAATTATTAAGAGTACAAGAAACAGCAAATCCTGTTAAAAGGACAAGTTAAAAGTAATGACAGAAGGGTATCAAAATTTCCATTTTGTAAAAGAAAATTATTATTATTATAATATTTATAGCAACAGATTCATTAATTTAAAAATTAACTATAAAATGATTGCCTTAATGAATTCGAAATGTCTTTCTACATATATTGCGATATAACACAAAAACATGAAGAATAGGAAATTATCTGAATAACCTCTAAGGTATTCTTCTTAATGATCATCGCTATAAACTGAATATCTTTTAAATATAACTAAAGGAAGAAATTGAAAGTCATAACTATTCACAGATGAGTAGTTAAGCCAACTCCTATATACCAAAGATTCATACATCGTTGAATTAACTCTAAACTATTCTGATTTTGTAGCATAAATTAATTCGAGTACAAGAGACGGCAAATCCTGTTCTCCGTTAGAAAGATAAGTTGCATGTTACGTTATCCAAAACAGGAATAAGGGATACATTTTAGCGATCGATGCCACACTCAAACTTCCAAGACAATGCTATTATGTCTCGGGAAACAAAGCAACCATTCCCGGATGAAATTATTCATCAAACCAACACATTCGGAGTTGGGTTTCTTAATGTGACGCAGAGGTGGAGCTTTCAGAGAAGCTCAGTGTTCGGAAAGGTACATGAAACGCAGATTATTTTATTATATTATTGGTTTTGTTATTAATATTTTGTTTCATTGATGAACGTTTAAAGCCTTTGTACTTAATTGAATTTAATAGTAATCATTACAAAACTGTTTAATGAAATGTATGACAAGTTCTCTTTTGACCAATAAGGGTTAGGTAGTTGGAACAAGTAATTTTGCATCAGAGGCAGAAATTAAATTAATATTTTGTTTGATTGGTGACGTTTAAAGTATTTTTTAATTAAATTTAATATCAATCATTACAAAAATTGTTTAATAAGATAGATGACCAATTCTCCCTGTCCAGTGATGGTTAGGTGATTGGAACAAATAATTTCTGCATCATGGGAAGAAATTAAATTTTTATTCCCCAATGAAAAACATTTATATGCTTTCACATTCACATTGACTCATAACTTTCTACTTACTGGCCACCTCACTATATGAGCATCATTTTAGTGCATTAGCATTGATAACTGACTCTCCGCAATTTAGAACAAAATGCCCAAGAGAGAACATAGCCCTTTGTGGTACATCTTCTTCATAATCTCCACAAATTTAATGAATGATTAACATATTTAATATGCTCATACCTGATGTAGATACAATTTTAGTTTATTTTTACTTGTGTCTTTTAACTAAAGATATAACTCGATATAGATATCCAAGGCATTAAATGCAGAATAGGCTGATTTCGTTACTGTGATAGCATCATTTCGGTGGGTCAACATTGATCACTGGCTCTCTATTATTGGTAACGAATATCCTAGAAATAAGATATCTTTGGTTCACATTCTTCAATCCACTAATTTAATGACAGATTAACTGATTTAATATGATTAATACTGATTAACTGATTAATATGACTTAACTGATTAAATTCTTCAATCTGGAATCCTTTGGTTTGGCAACTCAATACACTACCCACCTTGCTAGTTCAATTTAATCTTATTTTATTTATAAATCAAAATAATGAAATACATGTTCTAATTCTGTTATTTAGTTACATTTATCCCATATATAAAGTAAAAGATAAGAAGGTTGTTTTTATTAAATTTTTACTAGCATCTAAAAAACTATTTAAGCGATCAAACTTAATTGATTCGATATTTTTAATTAATTGCACGGAGAAAATTAAACTGAAGTTAGTTATCATTATTATTATCCTTTGGATAACAATCTTCAGTTTAAAAAAGTGTCACATATTCGAACGTGATTGATTAAAAACACCAAACTCTTCATTTTAGCATTAGGAAGAAACTGGTTAATAATTTTAATTTCAACATTATTTCATCACGATTCCAAATTTTTTAGAACGAAATTCGAAAATTAAATCATATACAAATATGTCAATATTAAAAAAGAATATGCATTTTAATAACTGGAAATATATTAGACTATCAACGAAGTTTAGTGTAACTCCATCAATATAATTCCTCTTAATAATAATCTTTAGATATATACATTATTCTTGGAAGGATCGATATAATGAAAAGAATGCTGTAGATTATGTCTCAAACATTGATAAAGTTATAAATTGATTTAATTTATAATTAGCATATAAATTATAATTTTAATTTATGTATTAAGATACCAGGTGTTTACTTGGCGATCAACTAGTAGTTATGTTTCTTTGAGGGCAGTGTTAGAGCAATAAAATAATAAACGCATAAAAACAGTTAAAAAATGAAATGAAACTGTCACATTCACTATTTGGAATAGAATTACATTCCCACTATATAAGAGTAAGACTGACCTATTTAATTGACCTTGTATAGCTATCCCACTGTTTAAGAGTAAAACTGCCTAATTCTACTGACCTTGTATAGTTATCCCACTATTTAAGAGTAAAACTGCCCTATTTCACTGACCTTATATAGTTATCCCACTGTTTAAGAGTAAAACTGCCTAATTCTACTGACCTTGTATAGTTATCCCACTATTTAAGAGTAAAACTGCCCTATTTCACTGACCTTATATAGTTATCCCACTGTTTAAGAGTAAAACTGCCTAATTCTACTGACCTTGTATAGTTATCCCACTATTTAAGAGTAAAACTGCCCTATTTCACTGACCTTATATAGTTATCCCACTGTTTAAGAGTAAAACTGCCTAATTCTGTGACCTTGTATAGTTATCCCACTATTTAAGAGTAAAACTGCCCTATTTCACTGACCTTATATAGTTATCCCACTGTTTAAGAGTAAAACTGCCTAATTCTACTGACCTTGTATAGTTAGTTATCCCACTATTTAAGAGTAAAACTGCCCTATTTCACTGACCTTATATAGTTATTCCACTGTTTAAGAGTAAAACTGCCTAATTCTACTGACCTTGTATAGTTATCCCACTATTTAAGAGTAAAAAACTGCCCTATTTCACTGACCTTATATAGTTATCCCACTGTTTAAGAGTAAAACTGCCTAATTCTACTGACCTTGTATAGTTATCCCACTATTTACCCTATAGTAAAACTGTTTCACTGACCTTATATAGTTATCCATTTTAAGAGTAAAACTGCCTAATTCTACTGACCTTGTATAGTTATCCCACTATTTAAGAGTAAAAAACTGCCCTATTTCACTGACCTTGCCACTATTTAAGAGAAAGACTGCCCTATTTCACTAACCCTATATAGTTACAATATTATCTAACAATTATATATTGAGCAAGCGGAATATTCGAAGCTTGCAAGTTTCGTAGATGGAAGATCCTCCTATCTGGCTGACCCCGCACTGCTGCCTTTTTAACTATCTCCATTTTAAAATTAGCTGACTTGTAACCTGACGTTGTTGAGCCACAGAAAATCAAATTCGTTTTTATTCTTCGTCAAAACGTTATTGAGAAATAAGTCCGAGAAAATTAAAAAGATGTATAAAATTCTATCTTATATTAAATGCAAATTATTTTATAAAGACTATTATAAAAGTCTGCATCAGATCCGAGTGTTAAAATATACGTTGAAAACCAATTAATGAAGAAAAAAACCCAAAAAATAGTGCCTGTTATATCTCAAAAGAAACCATTTTTAATAAATTCATTAATGTTTCATGAAAAAAGGTTTATTCCAACGATCGTTTGATTTATGCGGGAAATAATTCAATTTCCTATTTAATTTTGCGGGAAACAACCATCATTAACCGATATTCACCACCTTTCCAATAAAACGAAGCATGCTGCCCTTTTTTTTCCTACCATAAATTCCAAACAAGATAGAAAAAAAAAGGCTGTTGAAAAAGCTTTCCTTTTGAGCAAATGTATTCACCAGATATCGAAATTCTACATCAATCAATGCTTAAAAGATAAATTCGTCCAACTGTCGTGACATTTACAAATAAATCGAAGTCGCAGGAGGAGGAGTTTGCAAAACAAGATAAGGTCTTGGAGACAAGTTTCTTCGAATCGTGTATTTATTTTTATAAATGAAAGATATCACACATTTTAATTATTTTTGTTAACACTTTTGACAACGATGTTTTATGCACTTTATTGATAATTTTCCTCGTCGGTTTGAAAATATTTGTAATTTGAAATCACCGGATGGATTCCTTCGTATTTAAAATATATTTATGTATACTTTTCCATTGCACTTTATTTGTGTTTTAATGTCCAAAGGATAAGACGAATAAAAAAATGTATTTTTTAAATATATTTTTACATTTCATTATTTTTATATTTTATTAATTTTTTTACATTTATATTTTTACATTTTATTATTTTTTACATTTATTTTTTTAAATTTTAATTTTTTTACATTTATTGTTTTTTTTAAATTTATTTTTTTACATTTCATTTTTTTTTTTTGCATTTATTTTTTACATTTTAATACTTTTTTACATTTACTTTATCGTTTTATTTTATTTTTTTTTTCATTTATTTTTCACATATTATTTTTTTTTAACATTTTATTTATCTTGTTAGTATCTATTTTATTGTTAAGAAATTTTTAGGTATGCAATGTTTGAGTACAATTTCATAGGCTCTATTTTTGGTTAATATTATCGTAATAAAATGTATGTGTAATTTAAGTTATTCAAATATATTTTATATAAATAATTGTTATTTAAATAATTTATTTTGATGGTTTTATTCTTATTCGTAGTTATCAAAAAAATAAACATGGTACTTTTATTTTATTTTTCATGTTTATTGATTATGATTATTAAAATTACCACTCGTATGTTTTAACTGTTAAACTCACAGTCTTAATTAAAGAGTTTCTTTTTAATAAAAAATTACTTTTGGCTTGTATCCTGTTTGTGGTATAATGGTAATGTTTATCTGCTCGTGGCCCAGTCGTAACATAAGCTAGCGTGCAGGACAATCAGTCAGCGATGTCGGTTGCAATCGCTACGAACACCAAGGTGACAACGTATGCAAAGCCTCTGCATATATTTCAGACTTCTTAGTGAGAGTTTTCTAATTTTGCTCCTGTATCATGTAAATGTGGGGAGATTATCCGAAAAACAACCAACGGAAGGCATTGACCTCCTTTTATCGTCCATTCGAGGCCTACATAAATAGCATACGAGGCCCACTGATGTTAATAAAAAAAAAATAGTAATGGATACTAACTACTAAACATGAATACTGGTGTTCGATTCCTGCAAGTGGCGTATGATATAATTAAAAATTTAAACAAGAGGGAAATCGGAAAATACATCCACAGAAAATGTCGCAAGACTACTGGGTCAGTTCGTATTTAAAGGGAAAAATCTAGATTGATATAAAAATAAATGAAACATTGTTTTATGTTATTAGAATTTTAAAAATAAATATAATAAAAATTTCAATACTTATAGGCAATTTACAATTGTTGGGTTGCCTTTATATAATTAGCTCTGAGTAACATGGTGACATAATGGACACTCCTGTTATAGATAATATCTAGCAGGCTAGACAAATTATTCTTTTGTTGAACACCGGTGAGTCTCATGTACCATTTATATACGCCTGAATGCCTACTGACAGGTGATGACACCTGAACAATGCATTGTGAGAACTGAGTTTTATGACTTACTGGCTTATTTATGATGGTGAATACTGATTTGGTGTATATACATTGTTTTCTAGTAACTATAAAATGAAAATAATTCCTTCCAAGGGGATTTTAATGAATAACTGTCTCATCATAGGAGATAAAACTCAGAAAACTCCGACTACATAATCCAAATGTCAATGCAAGATTTAACAATATTAACTACTTCTATTTTTAAAATAAAAACAGTGATTATTTTACAACCCAGCAGAATCAATTCACATTTTTTTTTTTGTAAGTTAGCACCAGGCACTACCGCTGTGCTAAGAGAAGAACAGAAACCATAACAACATAAAACAGAGAATATAATTATTTAAATATATAAATGAACTAAAAAATATTCTTATTTTATCATTACGTATTTATTTTTAATTCCATTCAGTAAATTATTTCTTTGGGACCTGATAGCCAAGTGACTAGAGTTCTGGCGCTCGGTGCTACAGGTGCCGGTGCCAGTGTGCCATGGATCTTGTTTGTAGTGGTTCAGAATCCATTTCAAAACTTAGGTCCTGGTCTAATATGACTGAAGGGATAAGGATGTCAAACCTACCCCGTAAAAAGAAAAAACATATTAAGTTTCGAAATCTAGCTGAAGGCAGACGGCCTTAGTCCCCCAAGTGTCTATTGCTTCAATGAAGAAACAATTATTTCTTAGGATAAATTTTGATATATGCTGCAGGCAAGATCAATATTTTTAATCATCTTATCATTTATTAACTATTCAGAAATGTTCTATTCTCATATTAACTGTAAAAAAAAAGCGCCAAAGTTATCTGATTCTTCTTAAATAAAACTAATTGTCTCAAAAACATATGTTGCCAATATGTATAAATATCTTACCTTTGAGCATAATTCAGACAGTTGCAACAAGTCAAACAATATTCTATCTCAAAGTGTTCGGGATTCTTTTATTTCCTCTAAAAAATTAAAAGTCCTCGGTTATTAAACAGAATAATAAAAATACAGTAATATAGAGAATATAATTATTTAATTACATAAATTAACTAAAAATATATTCTACCATTATGAACTTAATTTTCAAATCAATTCTGTAATTGAAAATATTATTATTTTTTATTATTGCAATAATAACAATATATTTATTATTATTATTTCAAATACTTGAAGTTCTTTTGGACATTTTTACACATTATATTATTCACTAACTATTCATAAATGTTTGTGTTTCAGTTTAACTATAAAAAAAAAAAACTATGCCGAAGCCATTTGTTTTCTTCTTAAGTAAAAGTAATTGTCTCAACAAAAAAAAACAACAACATAAAACATATTTTACGATTGTTCGCCGATATGTAGAAATTCCTTGTCTTTGAACACACTTCAAACTTTGTTTGCTGCAAGCCGAGCTCTTCTCTTAACAAAGAAACAATATTCGAATTGAAAACGTTCATACTCCTCTTTTATTTCCTTTATTGGAAATAGCAACACAGCCATTCTTCCTATTTCTTCCATTTGACTTTTACTGATGGCGTTTAGGATTGTCTTTTGCTCTTGGTTATTTTTTTTTTGTGACAGCCAAATGCTTTGTTGAATCGTTTCTAGACATCAAATGAAGAAGGTATTCTCTTGTTTTTTTTTTCTTTCTTATTTTTTTTTCCCCTCATCGTATCGTGCATTTGATGATGAAATAAATACGCTATTTGATCCTCTTTCTATTGTAGTTTATCTATTGGACCTTTTTTTTTTTTTTTTTTTTTGTCTTTCTTTGTGGGTGACTTGCCTCGATGGGAGGTGTGTTGTTTTTTTATTTTATTTTAGTAAATTATCGCCTTTTTCCTTTGACTTCTTTTCTTTCATATATTTGCCAAGTATTTTCATGTAAGCATGAGGTATTAAGAGAGACTTTCGACCGTTTATTTTTTTTATTTTTTATTTTTTTTTTTTTTTTTTTTTTACGTTCTTATATATTTTGCTTAGTTTTCTCTTGTTAAGTTTATTATATAAGTCTATCTTACTGTTGAAAGTTACAGTAAATATAATCTATTAAGCATTGTCTTTACACTATCGATAAAAAGTGAGAAATAAATGTTTTTATCAAATCGTAATCATATTTATTTGTTAATAATACAGGCCAAAAATAAAAGGTACACAATTGCTAGACAAAATATAAAGAAGTTATTGTTTCACATTTTTTTTTTTTTTTTGCTGAAATAACTAGAAGCTTTGTAAAATTAGCTTTTGTAAAATCCCTTAATGTTGAAAAAAAATTTAATGCCACATGCATATTAAAATAATGAATTAATATTCAATAAATCGATTTATATCAACCAACCATGGTTAAAGGTTCTTATATACTTTTCTTACTTTTCTCTCGTTAAGTTTATTAAATAAGTCTATCTTACTATTAAAAGTTACAGTACTCTCTTAAGTACTCTATTAATACTCTATTAAGCATCGTCTTTACACCATCGAAAAAATGGAAGATAAATATGTTCCATCAAATCATATTATATTTATTTGTTAATAATAAAAGCAATATAAACGTTACACAATTATAGGCCAGACAAAATAGAACAGAAGTTATTATTTCACTTTTTTTTTTTGTTGAAATAATTAGAACCTCTGTAAAATTAGCTTTCGTAAAAATACCTTAATTTGTAAAATTTATAAAACATTTTAATTGCACGTTATTTTAAAATGATGAATTATTATTCAATAAATCCATAATTGATCAATCCAAATTCAATTTGCTGTCAGCTAATCACATTAAAGATAAATCGTTCTTATATATTTTGATTATTTTTCTCAATTGTTAAGTTTATTAAATAAGTATGTCTTACTGTTAAAAGTTATAATACTGAATTAAATATAATCTATTGAGAATCGTCTTTACACCATTAAAAAATAAGAAATAAATGTTTTTATCAAATCATAATTATATTTATTTGTTAATAATAGAGGAAAACTAAAAGTTACAAAATTATAAGCTAGACAAAAATATAATAGAAGTTATTATTTCACTTTTTTTGCTGAAATAACTAGAACTTCTTAAAATAAGTTTTCATAAAATCCCTTAAATCGTAAAAATGGTTCAAAAATTTACTGTAATGATTTTAAAATGATGAATTAATATTGAACAAATCCATATTTCATCATTCCAAATTCAATTTTCAATCAACTAACCATGGTTAGAGAATAATTGAAACTCAAGTCAATCTATTATTCAAAACTTTAAATAGTTTATTATTCTAAACATTCATTCAATCAGTCTATTACTCTAAACACTAGCCATTCTATCATTTTGAACATCGTAATAAATTATTCAAAACATCATCCTAGTATATTATTAATTATTTTACGTCAAATTCAAATTCATTATCTCCCTTAAACAACCAATGAGTTTTCCAAAATCATCTTTATCATGGCAATATTCAAAGGTTTGTAGTTAGGCATTTTTAAAAACAAATAATTTTTTTTATTATTCCTAAGATTTCCCATTTATGAACTGTCGTAAAAATTGTCATTCAATAAAAAAAAAAAAATCTAAAAGTTTTCATCAAAATATTATAATAACAATCAAAAAATCATCTAGCCGATAATTCAATATTTGCGTTTATTCACAACGGCGTTCTTTCTAGAAACGTCCTTAAAAATATGAATATTATATGATGCTGAACTTTTTCTCGCCAATTTTGTTAACCATCATTTTTTTAAATTTATATTTACTTTTATTCGTACAAAAATATAATGTGTTTCTTTTATTTAATTTATTTGAACAAATCATTACAAACCTGCGATTTCTATCAACAAAAATTTTCTCAATTTTAAATAATCTTATATTAAGTAGAAGTAATTAATTTAATGTGCAAGATAAAATCAAGAACTAAATATTTGCTTAAACGGTTGATTGTTCCTTTCTATATCTAACCAATAAATGCACTCTATTTTAAAAGATTAATATTTTTACTACTACATTTATTATTAACAATTATATCCAGTAAAAGTTGGACATGCGTGTGTCTTGATTCAGTGTTGTTCGTGGATACAAATTAAATAATTTCTCAAAATAATTACGCGATGTTTAGCTGCCATATTTATTAAAATTTACTGAGACAATACTGCACAGCTGCAACATATAACATATAACACAAAAACACAATTATATAAAAATATGTAAAAATTATCTTAATAGCCAGTTCGTTAAGGGTCTTTGTAACCTGCGTACTACCTGGAATTCTTCTCTCCACTCTCTTTTCTCATTTTCCCACTCTCACTGTTTGTTCTAAAGTCTAACGGGCGAATAAAAACGTGCAAAGTTCAAAGTTTAATATAAGGGTCAAGCCGTCCTTGCAAGGAGGAACTATCAACCTTGAACTCCTCCCCATTTAGCTATATTTTGTTTCGGGAAGACATGATGAATCCTTACTCTTCTTCACCTGGGACCAGAAGATAAAATTCGGAAAAAAAAAAAAACTACTATTCGCCAACTATAGAAATTCCTTTAAAAACAGGCTGGTAAGGCAAACAAACTCCCAACAGGCTGCTCAAATGTTAATAACACACAATCGAATACCTTTAACAGCAACTTGTAATCTCCGTCACAGAAGTAGTTTCCTTATTACTAGGCAATTATTTCCCGTCACTCATTTTATGATCTAGAAGTTCATCTTTATTCAAAACAAACTGAAGTGGCATTTTTGTAACCAGCAACTGACTCGATGCTAAACATATTAACACAACACCGAAACCCTCTCGAATTAAAAGCGAAAGACAACGACTTAATTAAAAGAGCAAAAATTCGAAGAATTCCCATTTAATTAATGTTGATGTGTATTTTCATAAACAACTTCTTCGCCAGGATTTTGGTTTATTGTGTAGACAGAATTCATTCCATGTACTGTTTGTTTTTTTATGTATAATTTGTTTATCTACGTGTTGTAACATTTTTGTTCTCTGTTTTTAGAATTTAGATTGACAATTGTATTTTCTTTTTCATTTATTGCTTTGTCTTGTCAAATTCGGGAGTTTTTAAATATGAGAAAGATAATCAAAATGAAAATCAAGTATAAATGCATTTGCATAATACCGTAGTTATTTGTGAATTGTTTAAGGATTGTGATGAAACTTTAATTGCTTAGCATTTCTGTTCATGTTATTTTCTTTTTATTTCAGATACTAATCGGATCTGCTGTTGAGATAATAATTGAATCTTGTAAAATTAAACCGTTTCATACAAAAATAACAGAAGGAATCAAATTAGATATTTTCTTCCACAAGTTAATTTTATTTTTTTTAACATCGGTAGGCTTCGTGTACTCCGAGTTGAATCGTTTTTAAATCTTTAATTGTTGCAAGCACCACTAGCGAGAATCGAATACTTAAAGTGCTACGCTCTGTTGCTGTTACGTATTACCCGTTTATTATTGTATTGTTACCGAGGGGGGCTTGTGTTCCACTTATATATGTCACGTTCAACCAGTGCCTCTGAAACCGACTCGTGGCTCAGTGGCAACGTCAGTCATTGGTGAGCATTAGAGCTGAGGTTCAAACCGCTGGTGGACACTGTAGACACTGTTTAAAAAAAACGAGGAAACTCGATGGCGTTTCCGAGTTTTCTTCGATGCGATATGCTAATGCCGGGTAGTTCCCTCTAATAAGTCATTCCTGAAGGTCCTGCACTCCTTTCAGTGACTCAGAGCCAAGTCAGCCTTCTAACTATGGGTGCTGCCTCACAACAAAAGCTGCCATTTGTTGCCATCCATGAGTAGATTACTCATAGGATGCCCGTATTGCACTGCATGATACCGATGACAAGACATAGAGACAAGAGACTTAGACGTAACAACATAATCGCACCTATGGGTGATAAAAGGGAGGAGGTTGCCTTTCTGGAAGGCTTTTAAGATAATTACCCATATTTACATGCCGTATGAAAGAAAACCCAGAAAACTCCCACCAAACATTCCGATTGTAAATTAGACACGATGTCCCAGATTCCTATCCGGCTTCTCCGTCTTTGAAATAATAGAGAGTTTTTGCATACCGTATTTTTAAAGTATGCTATGCAAAAACTCTCTAATGACTACAACGCCCGCTGCCAACACATTCTATTCTCAGCCCCCTCCCACAACTACGCACATTATCACTTGACTACGGACCAGATACGCAACCCATTTAAAGATGGGTTGTTGTTTTTTTCTAGTCTAAGTCAGTATTTTCTTATGAGACCCACTAGGTAGTGAAGGGTTAACTAGTACATATATATTTCTAAACACATTTTTTTTATTATTATTTGTTGATTTTTTTTTTTTTTTTTTTTTTTTTTTTTTTTTTTTTTTTGTAATATAACTGATTTATTTTGTTTTAAGCGTTTAAATAAAATATTCTAAAAAAAGGCCTAAATTCCTTTTTTTTCAAAACAATCCATGGAACGAAGCAAATTTTTAAAATAAAAAACTATGATTTAGACCATTTCAACAACTGTCTTGCTTAATTGATTGCTTTATTGACTTTTGAAGTTCTAACATGAGTAGAAGTTATGATATAAGTCGTTGCCGAAACGCTTACAGAAGTATCTAGCATGGTTTCGTTGCCGAGCAACTGCTGACTTTAGGTGACATTTTTGCTGCTTATATTTTTGTCTTTTGTCTTATTTTGTTTTGGTAAATAACGTACATGCATCATGTATGTTATACAATACATTTTATGTTTAAAATACTAAGCTGTGGTTGAATGTTTGGCTTATGACAGACATTATAGTTGCACAATGGAAAGTTAGTGAATAAGCAAATCTCAGTTCAATCCCATTTGAAGGGGTGAATTTCAATTACTTTGATATTATTTTACTTATTTTTAAAATGAAAATAAGTACACGCAGTGACGATTTGAAAAGTGTATCTCGCATCAACTAAGTTGCTGAATGAGAATTTCTAGGTATTCTTCCATTTGACATATAAATGTAGGATGATCATTCCTGAAATTCTTCCCAAAAGAGAACGCAGATTTAACAGACAATAGCATAGTGGAAATGAGCTCTCATACTGAAATTTACTACCTCATGGTGAAATAAAACTCAGTTGAAATTTTATTTTTTTTATAAATGAGTCTAGATTCTTATTTAGGCATATTACGCTTAATTATTTATCAGTATCAGTATAAAATTATTATTACCATCGATTTAATCAGCATATTGCATATTACATCTGCCTTTTATTTTATTCAATTCAATTAAAAAGTAAAAAGTAGAAAAAGTAGTAAGCATATCAACAGGCTTCATGAAGAAAATGTTAAAATAATGTAGGTAGAAAATAAATAAACTGTGGTACATTGAGATACGAGTTTCTCCACATGAAAATTTATTGAGACGATGAGGATTTTGATGGTGACAGTTAATCGTGCGTAAACATTTCGTATCGGTAGGTTGAATTTGATTGGAGTTTCTGGGTTTCCATCTCAATGGTAAGCAAATACAGTACAATTATTCCTAAACGACATCCCGAAAAAAAATGTCCTCCTTTCAACATAATGGTTTTTCCTTTAGTGGATTAGTAAGCTTAACAGGCTTCATGAACAAGTTGGTGAAATAATGTAGATAGAAATAAATATACAGTAGTACCTTGAAATACGAATGTCTCTACATGAAAATTTGTTGCAGCAATGATGAGTTTGATGGTGACTGTTAGAACGTGCGTAAACATTTGACATCGATGGGTTAGAATTTGAGGTTATTTTCGTATTATATAGTGAAATACGAGTACCCCTCATACTAGTTCTTGGAGATAAGAGTACCCAATAAAATAGTATTTTTGAGAAACGAATACTCCATCATATTAGGTTTTTGAGATAAGAGCTGTCACGAAGTCGATTTTTTTTTAAAATACGAATCTACTTCGATGATGTCAAAACAGCCACTCCGCACAGATTCCTGGGTCTTATTAAAAGTAAACAAAAATTCTTGCTCCAAATATAACATGAATCCGATTCAGACTAGGAACAGTAAATAAGAATAAGTCAGGATTCATCCGCCGAACTTTACAACTGTTGATTATTGCCTCCCCCACTCACACACAAAAACCCCTCAAAAGCAAGAAAAGAAAATAAAAACATGCACTAATCGGCTTCACCAATATCTATTTGCTTCTATAATTTGTTTTCTGTTTCCTTTTACATGTAATTATGTGATTGGTTTTATTTTTATTTGTATACAATATTCATTCATTTTAATGTATTATTATAAAAATTGGAGTGGTGTTTTGGTGGTTAAAATGAATAAAATATATTTTAATTAAACTCAATGAGTAGGCTGATTTAAGATATGAATATTTTGACTTACCAGTTCTGTCGTTAGGCGAAAACTTGCATTTCAAGTACCACAAAACACAACACACATTTCAAGTACCATAACATACAAAACGCATTTCAAATACCACAATACACAAGACTCATTTCAAATACCACAACATACATTTCAAGAAACACTGTATTATGGTAAAGATAAACTTTAATTACACAAAAACTAAATCATGACATCGAAGTTATGCTATAAATAGTCTAAATATTTATTCTTTATTGGCCGAGTCCTACCTCATTTTTAAAGGAAAATAAACGAGATATGCAGAAAATTTCCAAGAAAGTACTTGTAGAGCAACCCGAGATAAATAAATGTTTTTTCAGTTCATTTAAATTCTTACAAATTTAATTTCTAGAACAAAATAAATTCTTACTTAAAGTTCTTTAAGTTAAAGAATACAAAAGTTTTGGAATTTTGGAGCAAAAAATAAGAATATTTTCCATTTCTGCAGAAAAATTAAATTAATTTTTGGAGCATCTAGGCTTATTTTAACCTGTATACTATGCGAGTCAGGAAATTTTCCTCAAAGATTTTATAGAATTACTGTCACTTAAAAGTATTTTAAAAGTTTCTCAACTCGTACCTTTTTGCTACTTATTCGAACTGATATAGTAAACAGGCTTCGAAAAGCGTTTTTTTAAACCTCCGTATTCCAATGCGATAAACGTAAGCCTAGGGACTTAAGATTTCAAAATCATGAAAAAGAAGATAAAAAACCCTTTTTTTAAAAAAAAACGTCACATATTTTCCTTTATATACATCCATATATATCTCAGGCAGATGTTTTTTCGAAGATTCCTTTGCGCAACGTTCTTTAGTGTTAACCCCGGTACCTACGACTTCTAGAAAAGTATTAATAATAAAAAAAATAAAAAAGAAATAATTCTTAAGGACCGAAAATTCGTTAAGATTTTAGAAAGGCATAAGAAACAGTTTCTAGAAAAAGGGAAGAGAAAAAAATATTTATTTATTTTTCCTTTCGAACTGAAAAGAACAAAGTTTTTCTTTTTTTCCGAAACTTTTTATGTCAGACATGCATTCAAATATCTAGACGTTTAGAGAGGAGGCGGGAAGGAGGGAAAGAGATAAAAACATTAAACAAACAGCAAACAGCATGAAAAGAGTCCACAGACTAATCGCAGCAAACGCAAGCGGAAATATTTCCACCTTTACCTTTCGCTTTGCCAAAATGCTGGAATTCCCGTCTGAAAAGGTTTTTCTATGGGAGCTTCAAAAGAAATCGCCACGTGCGTGGAAAAAAATAATTTCTTTTCGTTATTTACTCCAAAAGCGCGATATATAATTGACTTGTGTGAGGCGTAAACTCAATATCAAAGGGGCTTGCGTGAGTTGAAAGTTATTGCCCCTGCAATGTTCAAGCTTCGTTTTTCTTTTCATTAATTTTTTTCCGCAGTTTCTGACTTATATTGGGTAATATATTTCTAGCTAAAAGGTTCTTCATACTTCTGTGTGCAAAATAGGGATATTTTTTTTTCTAGCCTTTGGTACTTTATACTAAATAAAGAATGTCCGCAAAATAAATAAATTTCCAGCAAATATCTTTTGTGAAAAAATGTCTAAATGGCAACTATATATCAACAGTTGCCTGTTCTGTGATGCATCAGCATCGGTGCGTGATGTCTGACGTGAAAACGTTAAATATTGGATTCCAGTTCAAGGTATTGATACGGACACACTTATTAAAAATGAACAGATTCAATGGGTATTGTGACGGAGAGTCTAGTTTCGTTAATCAAATCAAATTGTGATCTCTCTCGAATATAAAATAGCCAATGCATTTTAAACTCTATTCGAGAAAGCAGCATTTCCCTATGATCTTTCTAAATGAAATGCTATACTAAATGGTGTTGACCATCATAAAGTGATCCAGCAATTTATTTGATTAAGGGATCATTGTGATTGGTTCGGTTTGTCGCTCTATGGTCATGTTTGGCACACCTTCGGCTAATTAGACCAAGTCCCATAGTTTAACATGGATTACGAAGCACTCACAAACATACATGTCACCATCAGGAATGGAACCTGAAGCCTGTTGTTTCAAAGGTCAGAGTTTAGACAATCGGCCATCAGGCCGCTAAGAGATCATTGTGAATAATCCTAAATAAATAAAAGTTATCAAATCTTGATTTGAATATTGGATTCTCTTTCTTCTTCATTATCGCAAAAGTCCCATCTTTTGCTTAGGTCACATTTTGAGATAGGAGATGTTTTGAAATGACAAGTAAATATATCCCCTCATCCTAGTTCTTTGAGATAGAAGTGTTAAATTATACTAGTTTTGTTAAGTTACGAATACCCATTGTATTATTTTTTAGAGATAGAACTGAAGTCGATTTTTTTTTGAGATACGAACCTGCTTCGATGACGTCAAAACTGCCACTCTGCACCAATTCCTGATTCTTAACATAAAAAAAAAAATTTAACTAAAAATATTTGTCCCAAATATAGCTTGAATCTCCTTTAAACTAGAGCTGGAAAAAAGGAATAATCATATAATATTATATAATCGTATAATAATAGTAATAATAATAATGGTATCAATCGGTTGAACTTACAACTGTTGATTATCCCCCTCCCCCACCCCTAACTCAAGTGCACACATTAAAGAGTTGTCGCATGAAGAAACGATGCGCGTTACGAAAAACCAGTTTAAACTAGTTTTTCCCCGGTTATTAGAAAAAAATTCTTAGACAATTTTCTATTTGACACGTCATGCGGTTTGAAGTAGTGAAATTGGTGAAAGAAAATAAAACTAACCAATGAAGAAGCTGATGAATACCATATGCTAATCGCCTCTATAAAAATCTATTTTTTTATTTGCTTTTACATGTAGTTATGTGATGGTTTCATTTTATTTGTATACAATATTTGTCCATTATAATATATTATATAAAAATTGGAGTGGTGTTTTGACAGAGAACTGGTGGACGAGTGACTAGTGTTCTGGCGCTAAGTGACACAGGTTTCAGGGTCGAGTCCCAGTGGTGCTATGGATGTTTGTGGTCGTTCGGAATCCACTTTATATCATAGGTTCCTGTCTAATAAGACTGTTGGGAAAGGACTGATAATCCTACGCCTTCAAAAAACATTTCTGTTTTGGTACATCTACATCTGCCAGTAGATAGATCTCCATGGTCCAGCATGGATAGTAGTGCAAGAGAGTTAGTTAATTGCTGTTTGGGTTGAAAAATAATAATTTGCATTTTAAATAAATTCAATGGGGTAAGATGATTTCAGAAATGAGTATTTTAACTTACCAGCACAGTAGAGGAAAGAATTAAACTCATATTTCAAGTACCATTATAATATTATAAAGATAAGCTTTTATTGAACAAAACTACTTCATGATATCGAAGTTATGCTATAAATAGCCTCAACATTTATTATTCATTGGCCAAGCCTACCTCATTTCTTAAAGGAAATATAAATGAGATATGCAGAAAATTTCCAAGAAAGTACCTAGAGCAACACAGAAAAATAAATGTTTTTTTGCAGTTCATTTTAAATTCTTGTAAATTTAATTTCTAGAACAAATTAATTTTTACTTAAAGTTTTTAAGTTAAGAAATGCAACAGTTTTGTAATTTTCGAGCAGAAAAATAAGAATATTTTTTCCATTTCTGCAGGAAAATAAATTAATTTTTGGAGCATCTAAGCTTATTTTAACTGTATTCTATATGCGCATGAGGAAATTTACACCGCAAAAATTTTATAGAACTACTGTCACTTAAAAGTTTTAAAAGTTTCTCAACTCACACTTTTTTGCTACTTATTCGAACTGATATAGTAAAACAAGCTACGAAGAACGTTTTTTTTATTATTATTTTTTTTAAATCTCCGTATTCACTGCGATAAAATCGTATGTCTGCGGACTTAAGATTTCAAAACTTCCGAAAAAAAAAAAACTATTTTTCTTTATATATCCTTATATATTCTCAGGCAGATGTTTTTTCAAACATTCCTTTGCGCAACATTCTTCAGTGTTAACCCCGGCACCTACGACTTCTAGAAAAGTATTAGTAATAAATAAAAAAAAGAAAAGAATTCTTAAGGACCGAAAATCGTTAAGATTTAGAAAGGCATAAGAAACTGTTTCCAGAAAGAGGGAGGAGAAAAAAAATATTTATTTATTTTTCCTTTTGATTTAAAAGAACAAAGTTTTTCTTTTCCGGGAACTTTTTACGTCAGATATGCATTCATAATATCTAGACGTTTAGAGAGGGGGATATAGGAGGAAAAGGATAAAAATATTAAACAAGCAAACAGCATGAAAAGAGTCCACAGACTAATCGCAGCAAACGCAAGCGGAAAATATTTCCACCTTCCTCTTGCATTGCCAAGCTGGAATTCCGGTCTGAAAAGGTTTTTCTATGGGTGCTTCTCCATGGTGCTTCAAAAATTACCACTTGCGCGGAAAAAAATTATTTCTTTTTCATTATTTACCCAAATGCGCGATATATAATTGACTTGTGTGAGGCGTAAACTCAATAACAAAGGCGTTTGCGAGTTGAAAGTTATTGCCCCTGCAATGTTCAAGGCTTCGTTTCTTTTCTTCATTAATTTTTTTCCCATTTCTGACTTTATATTGGGTCATATATTTCTAGCTAAAGGGTTCTTTACTTTGGTGGCAAAATAGGGAATTTTCCCCTTCTGATACCTTATAGTAAATAAAGAATGTCCGCGAAATAAATAAATTTCCATCAAATACATTTTTAAAAAAATGTCTATATGCGAACTATATATCAACAGTTGTTTGTTCTCTGATGCATCAGCATCCGTACGCGCTGGCACTAATATCTATTTTGACGGAAAATCTATTATTGTCAAGTAAAGTTAGATCTCTGAAATATAAAATACAGAAATTTTCCTTAAACTCCTTTAGAAGAGGCAGTATTTCCTATAATCATTCTAAAATGGGGTACGATACACATGTTGTTGACGATTATTAAGTCGTCCAAAAATTTGATTAAGGGATCGTTATGCATTGGTTTAGTTCGTCGCCTTACTGTCACTCTGTGAAACATAGGATGTCCGCGAAATAAATAAATTTCCAGCAAATACCTTTTAAAAATGTCTAAATGTCAACTGTACATCAACAGTTGCTTGGTCATGTTATATTACTTATATGGTACGTGATGACCATCGTGCAAAAGTCAAATATTGGACTCCCGTTGATGGCCTTGCTACAGACACTATTCTTTAAAATGAGCAATTTTAATGAGTATTGTGACAGAGAATCCAGTATTGTCAATAAAGTAAATTGTGATCTCAAATATAAATTACAGCAATTTTGCTTAAGCAGCATTTTCCTATAATCGTTCTAAAATGAAGTGCTATATTCACATGATGTTGACCATTTTTAAAGTGGTCCAGAAATTTAATTGATTAAGGAATCTTTTGTGATTGGTTTGGTTTGATGCTCTTTGTGCACACTAAGAGCATCAAAGAGGGCGTTCTAATTAGACAGGGATCTCCAATTTAACGTGCATTCCGAATAACTAATAAACATCCATGTCATCGGCAGTATTCGAACCTGAAGCCTGTGGTATAACAACCAGAGTGGTACCATTGGCCCAGGCCGCACGCTCACTGCTTCTACAGGTTTGGGATTCATTCCCGCTGATTCCATGGATGTTTATAGAGATTCGGAATCCAATTCAAACCCTTGGACCCTCCATTGACATGGCTTACGGCTGATAATCTACTCTACAGCATTCCTGCTTTAGTACATCTATATCTGCCAGTAGATAGACGCCCATGGTCCAGATTAGAATGCGGCATTCAATGAGCTGTTAGTTAGTTAACTGGTGTTTTGATGTTTGAAGTGAATAAATTATATTTTAATTAAATTCAATTGGGTAAGCTGATTTGAGATACAAATTTTAGCTTTGCCAGTACAGTAAAGGTACGAATTAAACTCGTATTTCAAGTACCAATTTATTATAGAATAGTTAGGTTCTATTGCCGATAAACTAAATCATAACATTAAAGTTATGCTATAAATAATATAAACATATATTCTTAATTTTCAATTTTTAAAGGAAATGTAAACAAGATAGGGAATAAAATTTCAAAGAAAGTACCTGTAGACCAACCGGAGATAAATAAATGTTTTGGCGTTAATTTAAATTCTTATAAATACAATTTATAGAACAAATAAATTCTTACTTAAAGTTTTTAAGTTAAGGAATGCAACAATTTTTGAATTTTCGAGCAGAAAAATAAGAATATTTTTCATTTCTGCAGGAAAATTAAATTACTTTTGGTGCATCCAGCCTTATTTTTTAGCCTTCGCATTCTATGCGCGTGAGGAATTTTCCTCAAAAATTTTATAGAATGACTGTCACTTAAAAGTATTTTAAGTGACAAGAGAAAAGTTTTAAAGTTTTTAAAACTTGTTTCTCAACTCGTTTCTGCTACTTATTTCGAACTGATGTAGTAAATAAGCTTCGAAGAACGATTTTTTATTTTTTAACTCCCGTATTCCAGAATACGATAAACGTTAGCCTACGGATTTAAGATTTCAAAATCATGAAGAAGAAGAAGAAAAAAAAAACTTCGAATATTTTCCTTTATATATCCATGTATATTCTCAGGCAGAGGCTTTTTCAAACATTCCTTGTGCAACATTCTTTAGTGTTAACCCCTGGTACCACGAATTCTAGAAAAGTAATAGTAATATATAAAAAAAAAAAAAGAAAAAAAGAAAGAATTCTTAAGGAGCAAAAATCGTTAAGAAATAGCTTCTAAAAAGAGGAGAGGAGAAAAAAATATTTATTTATCCTTTCGAAAGAAGAACAAAGATTTTCTTTCGAAACGTTTTATGTCAGATATGCATTGATATATCTAGACGTTTAGAGAGCGGAGGAATAGCAGGGAAAGAGATAAAAATATTGAACAAGCAAACAGCATGAAAAAGAGTCCACAGACTAATCGCAGCAAACGCAAAAAGCGGAAATATTTCCACCTTTACCTCTTGCATTGAAAGCTGGAACTCCTGTCTGAAAAGGTTTCTATGGTTGTTCAAAAAAAATTGCCACGTGCGTAGAAAGAAAATTTCTTTTTCATTGTTTACTCCAAAAGCGCGATATATAATTGACTTTGTGAGGCGCAACCCTAATATCAAAGTGGTTTGCGTGAGTTGAAAGTTATTGTGCCCATGCAATATTCGAGGCTTCGTTTCTCCTTTCATTAATCTTTCTTTCAGTTTCTGACTTATATTGGGCAATATATTTCTAGCTAAGTTGTTCACACTTAGGTGTAAAATAGACAATTTTTTTTTTTAGCGTTTGATACTTTATACTAAATAAAGAATGTCCTCGGAATAAATAAATTTCCAGCAAATATATTGTTTACAAAAAAAAAATGTCTAAATTCCGTTCATACATAAACGTTTGCTTGGTCCTGTTACATAAGAACAGGTACATGAAGATTTTCTTGCAAAAGTTGGAACTTTGATTCCCGTTGATGACGTTGCTATACCCATTGTTGTAAAAATGAGCAGATTCAATGTTTATTGTGCAGAGAACCTATTGTCACTAAGTAAAGTAATAATCTCTGTTGTCAACTCAAGTGAGTTTCATCTCTCAAATATAAAAATACAGCAAATTCCCTAACCTCCTTCACAGAAAACGGCCCCCAATTGGCTAATGTTCTGGCCTTTTGGTACCACAGGCTTCAGGCTCAATACATGCTGTGGCATTGATGTGCCAACACAGATGCATGGTTTTATTTTATTTGTATACAATATTTCTTCATTTATAATATATTATTATAAAAATTTGGAGTGGGGTTTTGATGGAGGCTTGATGGCCGAATGACTGGCGCTCTCTGGCTCGGGGACACAGGTTTCAGGGTCGAGTCCAGGGGTGCCATGAATGTTTGTAGTTGTTAGTTATCCGACCCTTTCATACGACTGTTGAACGTAGAGCTAATTATCCTACCCTAAAAATATATCTGATCTGCCAGTAGATATACGGCCCAGGTTTCAGCATGGATGGTAGTGCCAGGGTGTTAGTTAGTTGATGCTTTGGTTGTTGAATTAGATAAAATTTGTATTTTAATTAAATTCAGTTGGAGTAACCTGATTTGGGATACGAATATTTTAACTTACCAATACCAACGTGAAGCAGAAATAAACTCATATTTCAAGTAATACTTTTTTATGGACATAAACTAAACCATAGAAGCAATAAAGTTATGCTATAAATAGCTTAAATATTTATTCTTAATTACCAGACCTTACATCATTTTAAAGGAAATATAAACAAGATCTGCAGAAAATTGCCAAGAAAGTACCCTGAAAAGGCAACACGAAATAAATAAAGTTTCTTTCCGTTCACTTAAATTTTTACAAATTTAATTTCTGGAACAAAATTAATTCTTACTTCAATTTTTTAAGTTAGGAGATACAACAGTTGATTTTGGTTTTCAGGCAGAAAAGAAAATAAAAGAAAATTTTTTCATTTCTGCAGTACAATTAAATTACTTTTGGAGCAACCAGCCTTATTTTAACCTGCACATTCAATGCGCGTGAGGAAATTTTCATCAATTTAATTTTATAGAATTACTGTCAAAAAATATTTTAAAAAGTTTCTCAGCTCGATGTATGTTGCTTTACTAGTTCAGACTTTGTTATAGTAAACAAGTTTCGAAGAACATTTTTTTTATTTTTTCCGTCATGTTCGATTGCGATAAACGTAAGCCTACGGACTTAAGATTTCAAAATTATGAAAAAGAAAACTTTAAAAAAAAAAAAAAAACCTCGAATATTTTCAGCCACATATATCCATATATGTATATTCTCATGCAGATGTTTCAAACATTCTTTTTTTGCGCAACATTCTTTAGTGTTAACCCGTACCTACGACTTATAGAAAAGTAATAGCAATAAATAAAAAAAAAGAAAAGAGAAGAAAAAGGACTCGAAAATCGTTAAGATTTAGAAGGCATAAGAAACAGTTTCTAGAAGAGGAGGAGAAAAATATTTATTTATTTTCCTTTCGAACTAGGAAGAACAAAGTTTTTCTTTTTCGAAACATTTTATTTTTGATAGATATGCATTCAAATATCTAGACGTTTAGAGAGGGCGGGAAGGAGGAGGAAGAGATAAAAACATTAAACAAACAGCAAACAGCATGAAAAGAGTCCTGAGACTAATCGCAGCAAACGCAAGCGGAAATATTTCCACCTTTCCACCTTTGCATTGCCGTCTGAAATGGCTTTCTATGGGTTGCTAAAAAAAAATCTTTTCATTATTTGCTCCAAAATCGCGATATATAATTGACTCGTGTGAGCGCAAAACAGGCTTGAGTTGAAAGTTATTGCCCCTGCAATGTTCATTAGCGTTTTCCTTTCATTAATTTTCTCTCTTGGTTTCTGACTTATAATGGGTCATATATTTCTAGCTAAAAGGTTCTTCACTTCGGTGGCAAAATAAATTTTTAGCCGATGATACCTTATACTAAATAAAGAATATCCGGAAATAGTAAATTCTAGCAAATACCCTTTTTTTAAAAAAATGTCTAACTGCCAACTATACATTAAGAGTTGCTTGGTCATGTCATATCATGATAGATACGTTGAATCCGTTGATGGCATTGTTACGGACGCTATTTTTAAAAATGTGCAGTTTAATGAGTATTGTGACACAGAATCAGTATTGTCAATCAAGTAAAGTTGTGATCTATGAAATATAAAATACAACAATTTTTCCTTAAACTGCGTCGCAGAAAGTAGTATTTCCTATAATCGTTCACAACTGAAGTACCATATTAACATGGTCATAAATAAATCGACTCGAGATAAATAAATGTTTTTCCGTTAATTTCAATTCTTACAAATTTAATTTCTAGAGAAAAATAAATTCTTATTAAAAGATTTTTAAGTTAAGGAATACAACAGTTGTGGAATTTTCGAGGCAGAAAAATAAGAATATTTTCCATTTCTGCAGTAAAATTAAATTACTTTTCGGAGCATCAGGGTATTTTAATCTGCATTCTATGCGAGTGAGAAAATTTTCCTCAAAAATTTTATAGAATTACTGTCACTAAAAAAAGTATTTCAAAAAGCTTCTCAAGCTCTTTTTGCTACTTATACGAACTGATACAGTCAACAAGCTTCGAAGAACGTTTTTGTTAATTTTTAAACCTATCGTATTCGAATGCGATAAACGTAAGCCTACGGACTTTAGATTTCAAAATCATGAAAAAGAAGAAAAAGAAAACTTTTTTTAAAAAACTTTTTCCTTTATATATCCATATATAAATATTCTCAGGCAGAATGTTTTTTTCAAACATTCCTTTGCGCAACATTCTTTTGTGTTAACCTCGGTACCTACGACTTCTTGAAAAGTAACAGTAATAAATAAATAAAAAAAAGAATTCTTAAGGACCGAAAATCGTTAAGATTTAGAAGGCATATGAAACAGTTTCTAGAAGGGGAGGGAGAAAAAATATTTATTTATTTTCCTTTCGAACTGAAAAGAACAAAGTTTTTCTTTTTCCCGAAAGCTTTTATGTCAGATATGCATTCAAATATCTAGAACGTTCAGAGGAGGGGGCGGGAAGGAGGAGAAAGGGATAAAAATATTAAACAAGCAAAGAGTATGAAAGAGTGCTCAGACTAATCACGCAACAAACTTTGGCGCAAATATTACCACCTTTCACCTTTTGCATTGCCAAAGCTGGAATTCCCTGTCTGAAAATATTTTTGTATGGTGCTTCGAAAGAAAAAATCGCCACGTGCGTGGAAAAAAATTCTTTTTCATTGGTTACTCCAGTAGCGCGATATGTAATTGACTTGTGTGAGCGCAAACTCAATATGAGAGGGTTTGCGTGAGTTGAAAGTTATGATCCCTGCAATATTCAGGCTTCGTTATTCCTTTCATTAATTTTTTTTCAAGTTTCTTTGACTTATATTGGGTAATATATTTCTAGCTGAAAGGTAGGCAAAATAGGGTTCCCTTCCTAAACCTTTGATACTTTTATACTAAAATAATAAATATCAATAGAAATAAATAAATTTTCAGTAAATAGTCAAAAAGAAATGCTATGTTCAACTATATATCAACAGTTGCTTGGTGCTCTTACATGAGGATGGATGGTAGTGCACTATCGTGCAAGAAGTCAAATCTTTGATTCCTGATTATGATTTTATTACAGCCACCGTTTTTAAAAATGAGCATTCAATGGAGCATTGTGACGGAGAATCTAATATTGTCAATCAAGTAAAGTTGTAAACGCTCAATAAAAATAAGTAATTTTCTTAATAAAATAGGTAATTTAAAATAGAGTAATTTTCTTAAACTCCGTTTCGTAAGGGGCCTGATGGCCAATTGGCTAGTAACCTAATCTTAGGTTCAAAGGTTCCAGGTTTGATTTCTTGCTGTGCCACTTTAGTGTTTGGTTTAATATTTTTGCATTACATGTCATTTATATATTATATAATGGAAAAGATTGCCTATTTTTTGAAGACATTTGTATTATTAAATATTACCCATACTGGCATTCAGATTAGGTTACTAACCAGTGGCCATCCGAACCACCCAGAAGCGGGTTTAGGAAAGTACTCTGTGCCTCTGACAGTAAGGGAAAATTACTCTATTTTTGGTGAGACGTTCACAACTTTTTTGCACTTGGGGTGTGACCAGGTGCTCCGTCGCAATACCTCATTACAAAACATTGGCCATATTAAATCATAATCAGAGTCAATAACATTCCTGTTGATATATAGTTGGAGATTTAGGCATTTCTTTGTTATTTACTTATTTATTTGCTGATGTTTTATTATTTAGTATAAGTATCAAGATATTTTGCAGCACAGCTAAGTATATGACTGATAAGTCCGGCTTAAGTGGTGGTGAGATGTGAAAACCTGGGTATTCTGGGTCGCAACTCACTGACCCTTTCATGTGAGGAGTTTGCTCCTGGGATCAGTTACAACGCTGGATGAAATGTGAAAGAATTACCACACATGACCCTGCTGGCCTTTACCGCAAACTCAACTGGCAGCAAGATGTGTGCAGGTACTGCACGATGAGCGCTTTGCTTGTTTTGTGGCCCTTTTCCTTCCCGCTGAGCATCTAGATATTTGGTGCATATCGTATAAAAGCTCGGAAAAACTGTTCTTTCAGTTCGAAGAAAAGGAAGCAAATAGTATTTTCCTCTCAAGCTATTTTGATTTGAAAAAACATCTCGCCTGAGAATATACATATATGGATATATAGAGGAAAATATTCGAGGTAAGTTTTCTCTCTCATGATTTTGAAATCTTAAAGTCCAACGTAGGCTTACGTTTACTCGCAATCGAATACGGGAGGTTTATAAATAAAAATGCTCCTTCGAAAGCATGTTTACTGTATCAGTACGAAATAAGTAGCCAAACGAGTTGAGAAACTTAAATGTTTTTAAGTGACAGTAATTCTATAAGTCAGATTGATGAAAATTTCCTCACGCGCATTGAATGCAGGTTAAAATAAGGCTGAAAGTTTGCTCCAAAAAGCAATTTAATTGTACTGCAGAAATGGAAAAATTTATTTCTAATTTTTCTGCTCGAAAATCCGAAAACTGTTGCATTCCGCAACTTAAAAACACTTTGAAGTAAGAATTACTTTTGTTCCAGAGTAAATTTGTAAAAATTTAAAGTGAACGGAAAGGAAACCTTTATTTATTTCAAGTGTTTTGCCTTTTTTCAGGTACTTCTTCAACTGGGCAATTTTCTGCAGATCACGCTTTATGTTTCCTTTTAAAAATGATGTAAAGGTCGCAGATAATTAAGAATAAATATTTCAGCTATTTATGGCATAACTTTATTAGTCATGGTTTAGTTTATAGTCCATAAAAAGTATTGCTCGAAACACGAGTTATTTATTTCGTTTCACGTTAGTACTGGTAAGTTAAAATATTCGTATCCCAAATCAGGTTACGCAAACTGAATTTGGTAAAATACCAGAATTCCTTCCGAATTTCAAAGCCACCAAAAAGCATCAACCCAACTAACTTGCCCTGGCACTACCATCCATGCTGAAACTTTCGCCGTATATCTACTGGCGGATCTAGATACCTGTAGATATATTTTTAGGGTAGGATAATTAGCTCTACGTTCAACAGTCGTATTAGGCGGTCGTGGATAACTAACAACTACAAACATTCATGGCACCCCAGGACTCTGAAACCTGTGTCCCCGAGCGCCAGAGCGCTGGTCATTCGGCCATCAAACCTCATCAAACCCTCCAGTGCATATAATAATATAAACATAATGAAGAAATATTCAGCATACAATAAAATAAAACAGTGCATCTGTGTTGGCACATCAATGCCACAGCATGTATTGAGCCTGAAGCCTGTGTTGCCAAAGGCCAGAACATTAGCCAATTGAGGCCGTTTCTGTGAAGGAGTTAAGGAAATTTGCTGTATTTTTATATTTGAGAGATGAAAACTTCACTTGATTGACAACAGAGATTATTACTTTACTTAGTGACAATAGGTTCTCTGCACAGCATTGAATCTGCTCTACATTTTTAACAACAATGGGTATAGCAACGTCATCAACGGGAATCAAAGTTTCAACTTTTTGCAAGAAAATCTTCATGTACCTGTTTCTTATGTAACAGGACCAAGCAAACGTTTTGGCATGTATGAACAGATTTAGACATTTTTTTTGTAAACAATATATTTGCTGGAATTTATTCCGAGGACATTCTTTATTTAGTATAAAGTATCAAACGCTAAAAAAAAAAAAAAATTATCTATTTTACACCCTAAGTGTGAAGAAGCTTTTAGCTAAATATATTGCCCAATATAAGTCCAAGAAACTGAGAAGAAAAGATGTAATGAGAAACGAAGCCTGAATATTGCATGGGCAATAACTTTTCAACTCACGCAAACCACTTTGATATTGAGTTTGCGCCTCACAAAGAGTCAATTATATATCGCGCTTTTGGAGTAAACAATGAAAAAGAAATTTTCTTTCTACGCACGTGGCAATTTTTTTTGAACAACCATAGAAAAACCTTTTCAGACAGGAGTTCCAGCTTTCATAGCCGAGGTAAAGGTGGAAATATTTTGTATTTTTAATTAAATTCAGTCTGTGGAAATCTTCTTTTGTTTTGTTCCAATATTTTCTCTACAGACATTCCTCCGCTCTCTGCATCTAGATATATCAATGCATATCTGACATAAAACGTTTCGGAAAAAGAAAACTATTGTTCTTCTTTCTAAACTATAAAAAATATTTTTTCTCCTCCCTCTTTTTGAACTATTTCTTAACGATTTTGCTCCTTAAGAATTCTTTTTTTTCTTTTTTTGTATATATTAAGGATTTACTTTTCTAGAGGAATTTTCAAAGTTAACACTAAAGAATGTTGCACAAGGATGTTTGAAAAAGCTTTTTGACGTTTATTTAAATGGATATATAAGGAAAATTTCTAAGTTTTTTCTTCTTCTTCTTCAGTTTTGAAAATCTTAAATCCGTGGCTAACGTTTATCGTATTCGAATCGGGCAGTTAAAAAATAACAAAATCGTTCTTCGAAGCTTATTTACTACATCAGTTCGAATAAGTCAGGAGCTGGATTGAGAAACTTAAAAGTTTTTAAAATTACTGTTAAAACTTTTTTAAAACTTTTAAAATGCTTTTTAAGTGACAGTCATTCTATAAAATTTTTGAGAGCTTCCTCACGCGCATAGAATGCAGGCTAAAATAAGGCTGGATGCGCAAAGTAATTTGATTTTCACCCAGAAATGAAAAACATATTCTTATTTTTCTGCTCGAAAATTCAAAATTGTTGCATTCCTTAACTTAAAAACTTTAAGTAAAATTTATTTTTGTTCTGTCGTTAATATTTCTAAGAATTTAAATTAACGCCAAAAACATTTATTTATCTCCGGTTGAGTTCTGAGTACTTTCTTTGAAATTTTATTCTATCTTGGCCCATTTCCTTTAAAAATGGAAAATTAAGAATATATGGCATATTGTTTATAGCATAACTTTAATGTTATGATTTAGTTTATCGGCAATAGAAAGCTGACTATTCTATAATAAATTGGTACTTGAAATACGAGTTTAATTCGTGCCTTTACTGTACTGGCAAGCTAAAATGTTGTATCTCCAAATCAGCTTACCCAATTGAATTTAATTAAAATATAATTTATTCACTTCAAACATCAAAACACCAGTTAACTAACTAACAACCTGGTACCGCATTCTAATCTGGACCATGGTAGCAGATATAGATGTACTAAAGCAGGAAATCTTTCTTTTGTAGAGTAGGATTATCAGCCGTAGAATATGTCATATTAGACGAAGTCCTATGCTGAATTGGATTCGAATCTCTACAAACATCCATGGCATCAGCAGAATCGAATCCCAAACCTGTGGAAGCGAGCGTGCGGCCTGAGGGCCAATGGGTACCACTCTGGTTGTTAGTACCACAGGCTTCAGGTTCAAGAATACTGTCGATGACATGGATGTTTATTAGTTATTCGGATTGCACACAGTGCATGGAGATCCCTGTACAATTAGAACGCACTCTTTGATGCTCTTAGTGTGCACAAGAGCATGAAACCAAACCAATCTAGATTCCTTAGTATGAATTAAATTTCTGGACCACTTTAAAATGGTCAACATCGTATGAATATAGCACTTCGTTTAGAACTTGATTATAGGAAGAAATACCTTGAAAATTACTTTGTAATTTATATTTGAGAGATCACAATTTACTTTATTGACAATACTGGATTCTCTGTCCACAATACTCATTAAAATTGCCTCATTTCAAAGAATGAGCCATCAACGGGAGTCAATATTTGACTTTGCTGGTCATCACGTACCTATCATAATATAACATATTAAAAGCAACTGTTGATGTACAGTTGGCATTTAGACATTTAAAAGTTATTTGCTGGAGATTTATTTATTTCACGGACATCTATATTTCACAGAGTGACAGTAGGCGACGAACTAAACCAATCATATGATCCCTTAATCAAATTTGTGGTTGACTTTATAAATCATAGTCAACAACATATGTGTATCATTACTTCATTTAGAATGATTATAGGAAATACTGCCTCTTCTAAAGGAGTTTAAGGAAAATTTCTGTATTTTATACAAGAGATCTAACTTTGTACTTGACAATAATAGATTCTTTGTCAAATAGATATTAGTGCCAGCGCGTACGTATGCTGTTGCATCAGAGAACAAACAGCTGTTGATATATGGTTTGCATATAGACATTTTTTCACAAAAATGATATTTGCTGGAAATTTATTTATTTTCGCGGACATTCTTTATTTACAATAAAGGTATCAGAAGCTAGAAAAATTCTACTTTTGCACACCAGAAGTGTGAAAGAACCCTTTTAGCTAGAAATATATTGACAATATAAGTCAGAAACTGGAGATTAATCAAAGGAAAAACAGAAGCGTAGAGCATTGCAGGGGCAATAACTTTCAACTCACGCAAAGCTCTGGAAATATTGAGTTTGCGCCTCACACAAGTCAATCCATATATCTGACGCATGAGTAAAGTAACGAAAAAGAAATTAATCCGCGCACGTGGCAGTTTCTTTGAAGCACCCATAGAAAAAGCCTTTTCGGACGAATTCCAGCTTTTCGGCAATGCGAGGTGAAAGGTGGAAATGTTTCCGCCAGCGTTTTGCTGTGATTAGATCAGCGACTCCTTTTCATGCTGTTTGCTGTTTGTTTTAATGTTTTTATCTCTTTCCCTCCTATATCCCGCACTCTCTTTAAGCGTCTGAGATATATGAATGCGTATCTGACGTAAAAAAGTTTCGGCTAAAAGAAAAACTTTTGTTCTTTTACATCGAAAGGAAAAATAAATAAATATTTTCTCCTCCTCGTACTAGAAACTGTTTCTTATGCCTTTCTAAATCTTAACGATTTTCCGGTTCTTGAGAATTTACTTTATTTATTATTACTAATACTAATATTAATTATTATTAATTAATTAGTAGTAGTGGTGTTAACTATATTAATTTTTTATTACTAATACTTTTCTGCAGAGAGCCGTGAGGTGCCGGGGTTAACACTGAAGAACGTTGCGCAAAGGAATGTTTGAAAGAAAACATCTGCGATGTATATATATGGATATATATAAGGAAAATACTGCAGTTTTATTTTAGAAGTGTTTTTATCTTCTTTTCGTGATGAAATCTTTAAGTCCGCAGGCTTACGATTTTATCGCATTGTTGTTGGAATGCTGTTTATACGCATTCTTCGAAGCCTGTTTACTATATCAGTTCGAATAGTAGCAAAAGTACGAGTGGAGAACTTTTACTTTTTAAAGTGACAGTAATTCTATAAAATCTTTGAGAAGATTTCCTGACTCGCATAGAATACAGGTTAAATAAGCCTAGATACTCCAAAAATTAATTTAGTTTTTCTGCAGAAGGGAAAATATTTTATTTTTTTTCTGCTCGTAAATTACAAAACTTTTGCATTTCTTAGCTTAAAAAACTTATAAGAATTTATTTTGTTCTAGAAATTAAATT